>JANHFT010041896.1:0-12316 GCA_032467955.1 Pseudoxenodon macrops | reverse complement strand
CGGTGGCCCTGGCCGAAGGCTGCCTCCTCGGCCCCGCAGCCGCCCCGGAAAAGCTGGCAAAGGGGCGGCAGGTGAGGGAAATGTCATCCTGGGCGTTCCTTGCGGGTGGGGATAATAAAACATATCTAGCAGTGTCTGTATGAAATCACAGGCATAAAGAAGACATCCGCGTAGGGTTTTCTGAAACTCCTACCGGTAATATTTTTAAGATTATTTTTTTTATTGATGCAAATGCCTATTTTTGCTTTTGAATGAAAGAGACATTCAACCCCTTCTCCACCCTGCCTTTCTTTCCTTTAATGCATGAATGAACGGAATCATTTGTTCCATATCAGCTGACATTCTTCAGGCTATTCATTCTCCTTTATGATAGAACAAATCTTATTTTGAAGTCCTGCACGCCTGCTTCTCTTTTTTACAAACAGTCCCTGGGAACATACATCTAGAGAATGTAATAGGTTGGTATGGTGTAATGGTCTGTGGGAATGACAGGGGAATGGTTGAAAAGCCATACTGAACAACCAAAGTTTCTCAGTCCCCACAAAGAGACGGGTGTTCATCTTCCGCAGAAAACCATCTTGGTGTTCATTCTAAGGTCTGTCCCTGAATTACGTTGCAGGGTCTCCCTACTCAAGACCTAAATATTAAATATAAAGAAAAAGACTCCTGGTGGAAGAGATACAACAGGCATTGGTACATCCATAAAGGAGGAAAGGCCAAAGCTATCAAGAGAACGAGACAAGGAAACAACTGATCAGAATGATAAGAGGAACTAAAGATAGGCAATGAAACATTTCACAAAAATGGCAGGCATTCGCTCAAAAGTAGCTTTCAAATCGGAATCCCTGAATGTTCTCACTTTGACTTGGGTTGGGGAATTGCAAAGTTAGGCAAGCAAATTAACATGTGTACAGTCCTATGAGTGTGGATCATAAATCAAGTTTCTCTTTCAGATGCAGGAGCTGTTCACAGGAGAGATCTCAGCAGAGCTACCGGAAAGAGGAAATCAATGCAGTCCTTCTCAAGAGTTGCTTTTCAGGAGTTCCCAACTTGTGCCATTTCAGCAGGTAACTAGGTTTCTTGTGAGAGCAGTAGAGTTCAAGCTCCCTTCCTGAGCTCTTCTGCAGTATAGCCAAATGCTGAGTCTGTGTAGTTGAACAGTGTCCATCCCCCCAGCCGTATTCATCAATTCTCAATATCATTTTGGAAACACAAATGAGACAACTCGGAGCCTGAGAGGCTTGTGCTAGGCAATGTATTTGTTGAATATTTTGTAATACTTCACAGAAGAGTGGAGCAACCAGTTTTAAAAAACCAGTTAATTAAAATTATTGTAATAGCACAATACGGTAATTGCTTCATTAATATTGTGTCTTAAGGACAGATTTCCCATGGAAAAGCCCTAAGATCAACACTAAATTGCTGCATCAGTAAGACTGTTCTTCAAGTTAGTTTTGCAGAACCTTTTGAAATAGGCTATGGAAGAAATTCCTAATTGCTGTGTCCTGTTTTGTAAAGAATGTAGAATTTCCTCCCCAAATCAGGTGAGCCTCTGGATTCTGTTTCCTAAATCCCACTTGCTGAGTAATTCCACACCAACAGGAAGAAACCCAAAGGCTGTGCTGCTATTCAGCAATTTGGATGCAGTCATGTTTTGTGCACTTGAGAACACCAGCTATTAGGGCAAGGGAGACTGGCAGCTTCACAGTCATAAGACCATGTGGACACCCAGAGGGGTACATTTGTCCTACAAGCAAATGCCCATTTGGTTTCTTGTAAAGCTCTGTTTTGTGTAATAAGAGGAAAAAAACATCTTTTCTGTGACTGTCTCCTATACAACATTCTCATTCTAGTGGACTGATCCCTTTGAGGAGGTCACTGTGGACTTCACAGAAGAGGAGTGGGAGCTGCTGGATTCTGGCCAGAGAGCCTTGTGCGCAGAAGTCACATTGGAGGCCTTTAGGAATATTATTGCCCTGGGTAAGTCCCCACTTTGCTCTGGGTTCCATTCATTAGGGAAGGAAGATATTTTCCCAGTGGGGGAAAGAAGATACTTGCAGTCAAGTTGCTTAAGGTGATACATCTTAAGGCCTTGTTAGAAAAGCTTAGTATGGTTTTGGGAAACACCTCAAATTGTCCAGTCAATAGCAAAGTCTTAATATGGTTCCCAGCTGAAAAATACTTTGGCTAGCATCAGAATTTCCTAGTTTACAATTTGCATCCAAGACCTCCCAAGTTTAATTCATAGCTGATGCTATACCTGGAATGTAGATGGAGCATGTTTATCTGAGAAGACCTGTTTTTCCCCCCACATAATTTTATTAAGGATTATTTTAAATAGATAAAACACATAAATCAATGTAATGCAAAATAAATAAGAAAGAAAGAAAAGAAAAAATATTTAGAAAATGCAGAAACACCCCCGTACCTAAGTTTGTATGTATATGAAAGAAATTTCTCTGTCTCCAACAAGTACGTTCATCATTAACAACTTATCTATCAAAACACAATCAAAATATCTTTTCATTCCATATGTCAGCAATATTCTATGAACTCATCTCTAAATCTTCAGATCTCTTTAATATTCAGCAGATCCAATAAAAATTAACAAAAATACCTAATATAAATATTTAATAATATATTCCCCATTTCCATTTAGTCTCCTTTTGCTCATTCCTCTTTTAACAATTAAACTTTGCAAAAAAGGAATTAAAAACTTAGCAAATGTTACCAACTCCTATATAACTTCCTTCTCACAACTATCATTAAATCCCATAATTATTTTCTATATTCTTTTCACTCCAAATTCTTATCATCCTTCAAATCTACTTACATATTCCCTGAAATAACTCCAATAAATCTCTTATATTTCAATTTAAAATGGTATCATTCACTTGCATTTGTAATTCTAGTGAAGCCTTGTCAGTTGTCTCCAGAGAGATTTCTTAGTTTTAGTTACTAACTTGTGATTCTAGTAAAGAGATAAAAGATTTAAAAAATTCAAAGGTCCATAAATTAAACATTTGCTTTTAAGTGGCCGTCCTGTGCTCTGGTAATCAACTTCAAGATTTTGCTTTACAATTGATACTTAAGCAAGGCAGATTTTCTGGTACATTATGTTTTTCTAATTAATATCATAGACTTTAAATCTTTTTCAAAAAGTATTTTAAAGCTTTCCAAAACCAACTCTAAAATAATCTCTTGCCTATACATTGCAATACGGTAGATTACAAAAAAATAAAGATTTAAGAAAGCTGGGAAACTATGATATTCTTTTTAAAATGAACTGAAGGAAATGCCACCCAACAACTGAAAAGGTGGCATTTACGGTTCAGAGCCTGATGGAACTCACATCCTTTAGCTGATTACAAATGTCTGCAGAACTGGAAGGTTTTGCTCTTACAAAAATTGGCAGTATAAAGTACAAATGGGCAACCTCCAGTTCTCTCTTTCTTTTAGAAAAAAATTCAGCAGTCCAAGCCTGACATCCACCTGCCGGTTTTGGTGAACTCCCCTACAGAAAAATGAGGGTGTTGGTTTTCCTCACCTCCTGAGAAGTTATCTTGCCTTCTCACAGTTCTAAATTCCCATAGAAATCTCTATTTGCTTCTTTCCAAGCAGGTGATGCAATGGAGACGAAGCAGGAGTGGTTAATGCCACTGCCAACAGCAAACTATGAAGGAGAAGTGACATTTGACCATCAAACAAATCCAAAAAGACAAGAGAGAAGCCACTCAGAAGGTGGAGTGGAAAAATCCTCTACATCTCATCATTTCTTTTCTCTTACTTTACCTGAGAACCTTTATAACAAACGCAAACCACAAAGTATTGTAAACTTGGGGGAGGATTCCAGTTTGAGTAGAGAGCTTAAAATATGCACAAAATGTGGAAAAACCTTTAGTAGTAATGCTAGCCTTAATGGCCATCAAAGGATCCACATAGCTGAGAAACCATATAGTTGCGAGGAATGTGGAAAGGGCTTTGCTTTAATAGGAAAACTTAATTCTCATAAAAGGATGCACACAGGAAAGAAACCATATGAATGCACAGAGTGTGGAAAGAGCTTCTGTAGTAATGCTAGCCTTAATGGCCATCAAAGGATCCACATAACTGAGAAATCATATAGCTGTGTGGAATGTGGAAAGGATTTTGATTTAATAGGAAAACTTAATGCCCATGAAAGGATTCACACAGGAGAGAAACCATATAAATGCACAGTGTGTGGAAAGAGCTTCCATTTCCGGCCTAGTCTTACCCGTCATGAGAGGATCCACAGAAAGGAGAAAAAACATAGGTGCAACAAGTGTGGAAAGAGATTCTTTGAGAACAGAGCCCTTACCATCCATCTAAGGATCCACACAGGGGAGAGACCATATAAATGCCTGGAGTGTGGGAAGAGCTTTTTTGACAACAAGGTTCTTACTCGTCATCAAAGGATCCACACAGGGGATAAACCCTATCAGTGTCTGGTGTGTGGAAAGAGCTTTAATCAGATAGGACATCTCAATTCTCACAAAAGAGTCCACACAGGGGAGAGGCCCTACAAATGCATGCAGTGTGCAAAGAACTTCCGTTCCAAAAGTTCTCTTAATCGCCATGAGAGGATCCACACAGGGGAGAAAAAATATAGCTGCAGCGTGTGCGCAAGGAGATTCTTTGAGAACAGAACCCTTGCTATCCATCAAAGGATCCACACAGGGGAGAGACCGTATAAATGCCTGGAGTGTGGAAAGAGCTTTATTCAGAAAGGACAACTTAATTATCATACAAAAGTCCACACAGGGGAGAGACCCTATAATGGCATTGAGTATGGAAAGCAGAAAGAAAATCTCACTCATGAAAGAATCCACACAGGAGAGAGACCATATAAATGCACAGAATGTGGGAAGAGCTTCTTTAACAAGACTGGTCTTAATGGCCATCAAAGGATCCACATAACTGAGAAACCATATAGTTGTATGGAATGTGGAAAAGACTTTGCTGTAATAGGAAAGCTTAATTCTCATGAAAGGATTCACACAGGGGAGAAACCATATAAATGCACAACGTGTGGAAAGAGCTTCCATTTTAGGGGTAATCTTAATCGTCATGACAGGATCCACAGAGGAGAGAAAAAACTTAGTTGCCAGGAATGTGGAAAGAAATTCTTTGAGAAGGCAGCCCTTACTATCCATCAAAGGATCCACACAGGGGAGAGACCGTATCAATGCCCAGCGTGTGGAAAGAGCTTTTTTGACAACAAAGTTCTTACTCGTCACCAAAGGATCCACACAGGGGAGAGACCATATAAATGCCTGGAGTGTGGAAAGAGCTTTACTCAGAAAGGACATCTTAATTCCCATAAAATAACACACACAGGGGAGAGACCCTACACATGCACAGAATGTGGAAAGAACTTCAGTTTCAAAAGTTCTCTTAATCGCCATGAGAGGACCCACACAGGAGAAAAAGCATACCCGAAGGTAGTGTGGAAAGAGATTGAGAACGGAGCCCTTACTATCCATCAAATGATCCACATGGCATAAGCTGTATAAATGCCTGGAGTGTGGAAATAGGTTTAGTCAGATAGGCAAACTTATTTCTCATTTAAAAAAATCCATATTGTGGAGAGATGTCTATAATATGTCCTCAACAACTGTTCATTTAATGACCATTCAAAGTTACAATGAAAAAATGAAATAAAAGGAAAAAAGTGACAGACCAGTTTTCATACTCATGACCATTGCAAAATCCCCATGATCATGTGATCAAAATTAAGATGCATGGCAACTGGTTCGTATTTATGACCGTTGCTGTGTCCCAAGATCATGTGTTTACCTTTTGAACCTTCTGACAGTCCTTGATGAAGCCAAATTCAGTTAACCACCAGCTTACTGACTTACTCCAATGATTCACTTAACAATGGTGGCAAGTAAAATGGGACAAAAGTCACTTAACAAATGTCTAACAAATTTTGGACTCTATTGTCATAAGTCAAGTATCTTCATTTATGATTCTTGCAGCATCTAAGGTCATGTGATTTCCATTTGGAAATTTACAACAAGCACAGTCAATTGGGAAAGCACTTTCATTTAACAACCACACAAGTATGTATGTTAAGTGAAACTGCCTTCCCACATTGACTGCTTCCTGTAAGTTTTCAACTATACTTGAAAACCACAGTGATTTCATGAACAATTGTGGCATAAAAGGTTGCAAACTGACTTAATTGCCTTATTTAGCAATATAAATGTTGAGCTCAAGTGTGGATGTATGTTGAGAACTACCTGTATTACTGTCCTTCACTTTGAAATATGAAAACACCTGATTTCATTAACTGATTTTGTTGATGGGGGCTGGATGTTTGTATCCCATGAACAAATTATATTCCTCCTGAGGCCTTTGTAACTCAATGTTTAGCCATTTATAAACCAGAGCTTCTAGCTACTCCAAATGTGATTTTGAATCATAATAAGGAATGTCCTCCTTTTTTAGGTGCTCTTTGTATGGATTTGGTGAGTAATTCACATTATTGCATTTGATTTCATTATTATGGAGGAAAGTTCCTATTTTCTGACATTAATTGTCCAAAATTGCAAGTGGTGTTTCCTCTAAACTTGTTTTAATCTGGAGAATTACAAAGTAATTGGAGATGTTAAAATGCAAATCTGCATAGGACAAATAGGCAAACAAGACTGGCACTCATACTTTAAAGAATGTTGCCTGGGCCTTGACATGTATGCAGCAGATTAGCTAATAAGATTGTATTGGACTGGTGGCATTCAGTTTTAAATCTTTCCAAACTCCTGATATGGAATTGTTACTATTTCTTAGCTGCAGGCAACAGAGATTCATTTGACCTCAGCACAAGAAATCAAATAACCAAATCCAATGGTCTTATTGATATAACTAAAAAACAAGGAGGGCAGTTTTTTCTGGCATGCAGTTACACAGAATAAGATATAACAATAAATGCATTCAAATTTTGGCCACGTTTGCTGTAAATCTTAAATTTTAAAGTCTTTGTTAATGACATTCCAAAGAGCCATAAGCTGCTTTGGATGAAATTTCAAAGTTACAATGAAAAAATGAAATGAAATGAAAGTAACTTAGACCAATTTTCACATTTAATGACCATTGCAACATCCCCATGATCATGTGATCAGAATTCAGGCAACTGGCATGTGTTTATGATGGTTGCAGCATCCAGGGTCATATGATCTCCATTTGTAAATTTCTAGCAAGCACAGTTAATGGGTGATTCACTGAACAAGCATACTTACGGATGTTAACTGAGCAACCATTCTTTAAAACTGCAGTGATTTGCTTAACTTGTTGCATAAAAAGTTCCAAATTGGGGCACGATCCAATTAACTGTCTTAGCAACAGAAATGTTGGGTTCAATTGTAGATATCAGTTGAAAACTACCTGTATTACTGTCCTTCCCTTTAAATAAAATATCAAGAGTTGATTTCATTAACTGTGTGTGTGTGTGGGAAGGAGGTTATTCCTAATGAGTAATTTTTTCTTTCTTTCTGAAATCTCACTAATAAAGCAGTACTTACAGCTATTTTGAACCAGGATAGAAGGCATGTCTTTTTTCTGTGCTGTATATATATTGATTGGTGAGTAAAACACATTATTGCATTTGATTTTGTTGTTATACAGGAATATTCCTATTCTATTTTCTGAGGATATTAATTCGTTTAATATACAAGTGTTGTTTCTGCTGCACTTGTTTTAATTCAGAGAATTATGAAGTATTTGGAGATATTAAAATGCAGACCTGTACAAGGGAAATAGTCAAACAACAGCAGTCATACTGTAACAAATGTTGTCTGGGCCTTGATAAACAGTTAGTCCTCGACTTATGACCAGAATTGAGCCCAAAATTTCTGTTGCTAAGTGAGAAATTTGTTAACTGAGTTTTGCCCCATTTATATGATTTCCTGCCACATTTGTTAAGCAAATCACTGCAGCTGTTAAATTAGTAGCACCATTGTTAAGTGAATCTGGCTTCTGCATTGACTTGGCTTGTCAGAAGGTTGCAAAGGTGATCGCATGATCCTGAGATGCCACAATAGTCATATCTGTGAAAACTGGTCATAAGTCACTTTTTTGCTGCTGTTTTAACTTCAAATGGTCACTAAGTTAAGTCGAGGACTACTGGTATAGTACTGTATGCAGCAGATTAGCTTATAGGTTGTAGTGGACACGTGGCATTTATACTTTTAAATCTTTAGTAAAGTCCTAATAAGGAATTTTTACTATTTCTTGGCTGCGGACAACAGAGATTTATCTGGTCTCGGCACAAGAAATTCAATTACCAAATTGATTGGTCTTTTAGACATTATTATAAAACATGGTAGCTTGCCACTCAATGATGCCCCTATTCTTTAAAACCTGTTTCACAACAGACACAAAATATAACTACTTGCAACTGCTGTGGAAAGTATTTGAAGCTACTATATCTTTTTTCCAGTTCTATTTTCTTCCGGTAATTTTAGTTTTGTCTGTTATTATTTTTTCCTTTTTGTTTTCTCCATCCCGATTTATTAACATAGCTAGAATTGGGCAGTTTTGGTAAGGAGATAACACCAGTTACTATTCAGAACATGGGAAATGAAGAACTGACATTCCTTTCATACCCAAGAAGGTGTATTATCTCCCATCTTTTGTTCACCTTCTCAGCTAAAAAGCCTCTGCATTCTATCATCATCCTTCTACCTACCATGTTCCCCTGCCTATTAGTGGGTTTGTGGTGAGGGTGAGGATTGGTTAGACAAGCAGTTCTTGCTGTTTACTTTCCTTTGTGGTGCACCTCTTTGCTTCCTAGCTAAGGATCAACACACAGCTAACTCAAAACACCCTATCATGACCATCATAATTTATGCCTCCCTTCCAGGAGGTTAACAAGGCTGCCAGATTGCAGTAATATGAGATTTTCTCTCTGTCTGGTCTTTTTCTTTTCCTCCAAAAATTTAGCTAAAGACTTTTTGTTTGCTTTTTCTGAGGGGGGGGGGTGGCATTTCTTGAGGAGGGGGAGGCGGAAGAGTAAAGGGATATGAGATCTGCCCCATAAAGAAGCTCCTTTGTGAGTAGTGCCACAGCAAATTACTCCTCACCACTGAAGCTTCCTTAGGGATGTCAGGGAAGACATCCCTTGATGTTACAAGTCTTGGCATTTTGTTAATAAACTTTTTTTTTAACCTGTAATCCTCTTGGCATTCCCTTCCGTGAGTCTTTTCTTGTCTTAACTGAATCCATCTTTTTGGTTGGCACTATGGAGTCTGGCATTTAAACACAGCTGGGGGAGAAACCCAGCACATGTGTTGTTATGTTTTTTTTTTAACTTGTACAGTTGAACCTGATCAACTCTTCAGGAATCAACCAGACACAAACAACCAAAGTGAAAAGGTGTAAAGATAATAAAAAAAAAAGATGTGGACAGAACAAGAAATAGGAAACAAAACGAAAGCAGGTAAAGGTCAGCTCTAGAAAAAAATATACCTTCAGTGAGTGTTGTCACAAGAATCCTTCAGGCCAATTTATTTGTCCTTGTTTTAATTGCTGTCAATTAAAACGAGGGCAAATAAATTGGCCTGAAGGAATCTCCAGGGGATTTACTTAATTTATTCAGTAGCAAATGAATGAATTTACTGTCTCAGGAGCACATCCACATTTCTAAGAGATTCTGGGAGAAAGAGGCCAAGGACACAGAAGCAAGAAAACGGTTGTCATCCAAAGGTCGCTTTGTTTATTACAGCACCACCACCCCTCCCCCAGCGTCCATCATCCACCCACCACCACCACATTCCCTCCATCGCGTCCGTACGATGGCCAGCGTAAGAGGTCTTTGACGTCTCAACGGAAATGAGCATGCGCAGAAGAGGAGCCTGTTCCTTGCGTGGGGGTGGGGGAGCTCTTGTCCAGGGTAGAAAACAACGGTCGCGTACAGCGTTTTTGCCTCCAGGAAGGAGCACAGCGATCCAGGCTCTGAGGCACCGCGGGAAGTTTTGGCGGGAACGATTTGCAGCTGCTCTGCTGAGGCGTAGAACCTCTGAGGGAGCGGAGTCCGCCTTCTCTCCTCCTGGAAACTGGGGAAAGGAGTGGGCTGGGGAGGGTCCACGTAACCAAAGGCGGCCTCGGAGGGAGTTTCCCTTCGTCGGGGCTGTGCTGAAACCGGAGACCGAATGGAGGCCCGGGAGTCTCCTCTTCAGGCGGGGGGCGCCAGCGGCGAGGAGTCCGGCTGGGGAAGCGGCGTCACGAGCGGCCTCCCCGAGGGCCCCAGCAGCTCCGAGGCTGAGCGGTGGCGCTTCCGCAGCTGCGTCTCCCGGGAGGCCGAGGGTCCCCGGGCGCTTTGCAGCCGCCTGCACCGGCTGTGCCGGGGGTGGCTGCGGCCCGAGCGGAGCAGCAAAGCCGAGATGCTGGACCTGGTGGTGCTGGAGCAGCTGCTGGCCCTGCTGCCCCCGGAGCTGGCGGGCTGGCTGAGGGAGTGCGGGGCGGAGAGCTGCGCCCAGGCGGTGGCCCTGGCCGAAGGCTGCCTCCTCGGCCCCGCAGCCGCCCCGGAGCCCGGAAAGGGGCGGCAGGTGAGGAAATGTCATCCTCTTCTACGCCTCTGGTGTCTCTTCCTTACGGAGAAAATACACCACAGCAACACGTGTTGGGATATAAATAGTATGTGGGAATAACGTTATACTTTCCCATATACTTTCTCATGGAGTGGACAGCTGTAATGCAAAAGTTATTTCAGTTCCCACATCAGTTCCCACCCTCCTTAGTATTCCAGCGAATACCAGGAGAGGATTAAAAAAAAAGTGGTCTTACAATAAAGATAGAGCTAATATGCATTGTGGGACTTGTCTAGTCTACCTGAAGGGCTGATAAATGTTTCCTAAAGTCAGGATTCACCTGGCTGAAGACTTGATTCTAAATTCCAACAGGGATTTCTGTTTTTTTCTTTCCAAGCAGGTGATTAAATAGAGAATGGGGATGAGAAACAGGAGAGGTTAATGCCACTGCAGACAACAAACTATGAAGGAAAGGTGACATCTGACCATCAAGGGAATCCAAAGAGAGAGAGAAAACACTCAGAAGGTGGAGGAGAAAGGCCCTCCACATCTCATTCCTTTTGTCTTAACTTACACAAGAACATTTATAGAAAACATAAACCACATATGACTGTAATATCAGAAAAGGATTCCAGTCTGAGCAGAGAGACTAAAATATGCACAAAGTATAGAAATAACTTCAGTAGCAAGGCTACTTTTAATAGCCATAAAAGAATCCACATAACTGAGAAACCATATAGTTGTGAGGGATATGGAAATAGCGTGGATTTAATAGGAAAACTGAATTCTGATGAAATGATCCATACAGGGGAGAAACCATATAAGTGCACAGAGTGTGGAAAGAGCTTCCATTTCAGGAGTAGGCTTAATTACCATGACAGGAGGCACAGAGGGGAGAAAAAATATTGTTGCCAGGAGTGTGGAAGGAGATTCTTTGAGAAGAGAGCCCTTGCTGTTCTTCAAAGGTTCCACACAGGGGAAAGACCATATAAATGCCTGGAGTGTGGAAAGAGCTTTATTCGGAAAGGACATCTTAATTCTCAAAATAATTCACACAGGGGAGAAACCCTATAAATGTACAGAGTGTGGAAAAAGCTTTTCTTTCAAAAGTTCTCTTAATTGCCATGAGAGGATCCACAGGGGGGGGAACATACCTGCAGAGAGTGTGGAAGGAAATTCTTTAATAAGAGTGCCTTACTATCCATCAAAGGATCCACATGGGAGAGACCCTATAAATGCATGGAGTGTGGAAAGCAGTTCATTCAGAAAGGAAATCTTAGTCTTCATCAAAGAATTCAAACAGGAGAGAAACCATATAAATGCACACAGTGTGGAAAGAGCTTCCATTTCCGGCATAGTATTAGTCGTCATGAGAGAATCCACAGGGGAGAGAAAAAACACTTGCAATCGGTGTGGAAGGACCTTTGTGAAGAAAGATCTTGCTATCCATCAAAAGATTCCCACAGGAGAGAGACCATACAAATGCATAGTGTGTGGAAAGAGCTTCATTAGAAACTCTCATCTGGTTCAACACCAAAAGATCCACAAAGGGCATAAACCATATAAATGTCTGGACTGTGGAAAGGACTTTATTCAGAAAGGACATCAAACTTCTACGCATGCTCAAGATGGCGCTCGACACCTAGTTTCCCAGCGAGGAGGCGATGGCGTTTTTTCCCCTAATGGACCTTTTCCTGATCGTTGGAAGAGCTACGATTGCAGGGATCGGTGTAGGAGTGTTTCGCCAGCCGAATGAGGTGTTTTTG
>JANHFT010041852.1:0-12319 GCA_032467955.1 Pseudoxenodon macrops | reverse complement strand
ACTAATAGTAATAGTAATGCAGTCTTAGTAAATAGTTTGACAGTGGTGAGGGAATTATTTGTTTAGCAAAGTGATGGTGTTCGGGGAAAAACTGTTCTTGTGTCTAGTTGTCTTGGTGTGCAGTGCTCTATAGCACTGTAGCCTATATACCCATGGTGGAGGTGATCTCATACATTTTCATTGATTTCTATCACATCATATTTGATTAAAATATTTATTTTTCCCTCTTTATGCCAAGAAAGCAAGAAATGATTACAGTACTATTCTTAAATGTGTAGTAATGCAAGGTACATAATCCATTTTGCAGGCATGGAAAACTAAATATGTGGTACCTCTTGTCCTTCCTGATTTCTGTTGGGGAGATCAACCAGAATTCTCTGATTTTACCTAACATCTCCCTGGGCTATGACCTCCATGACAGTCATTTCAATGCAAAAATGAATGCTGAAGCCTTGGTGGATCGGCTTTCTGCCGGGGAGGCAAATATTCCAAACTACAAATGTGGAAGACAGAAAAATCTGCTCGTAGTCCTTGAAGGGACCGATTCTGACCTCTCCCAACACATGGCAACCATGCTGGACATCTACAAAATTCCACAGGTAAGCATAAAAAGTTAGGGATTCAAACATTTGGTTGATTTCTACTCTGGAATTTTGCAGAATATTCAACAAATGGACAGAAGATATCTAAAGTTTGGAGTAGAGATATTAAATGGTTTCTGTAAGAGTGTGATATACCATCTTATAGAAGCAACATATCATATATAATATCATATAACAATATCATAGCTAATGACATAAGCCTAAGGGCACTGACCCCAATCTGAGTTCTTTGGTGACCAGTAAGTCTCTGAGGTATCTTCCTCATAGAAAGGTTGTCAATCAGATGATCATGGCACATTCATGGCTACATATGAAAGGAAAATCCTTGATAGTTCGTGGCTGTCCTAAAGAAATGGGCAGGTCTCCATTCTGAGTTGTGTTCCTTGGATCTATGAATCACATTGGATAAGTGGAATGAATGGGCTAGGAAGTTGCTTGCTCTCAGGAGCAGGCAAAGATTAAAGAATCCTAGCGGTTAAGATGCTAGGCTTGTCAACCAGAAGGTTGGCAATTCAAGATCCAAGTACCATACAACAGGGTGACCTTCCATTCTTGCCCAAGCTCCTGCTAACCTAGCAGTTCAAAAGCATGCAAATGCAAGTAGATAAATAGACACCATTTCAATGGGAAGGTTAACTGCATTCTGTGCACCTCAACATATAGTCATGCTGGCTATGACCCCAGAAGTGGGTTTGGACAATGCTGACTCCCTCAGCTAAGGAATGGAGAAGATCAGCACCCCCTAGAGTTGGACATGACTAGACAGGGGGGAAACCTTTACCTTTATATTGCTGATATCCTACTTTATCTAATACAGGAATGTTCACTTCATCAGGAGAACATTCTATCAGAAAAAAATCACATGTAACTGACCAATATGTTAAACTATATAATTTATTGAAAGTTTAGAAATATACAGTGGAAAATAGTTGATTTTTAAAAAATTATATATCAACTTTTCTTTCTTATAGTCTATTGTGGTACAATGAATCCTTATTTTCCACAAAGCATCTTCCTTAACACAGGTGGAATCCTTCTTCCTCATTTTGACCATTATTTTCCAATTATAATTACGAGTGATAAAATACAAAATCTGATTTCCCCGGTTATTACCAATTGCTTCCATTTTTCTGCAGATCTCTTACGCATTTGTTTCTGACGACATGAATGATAAAACCCGTTTTCCTTTTTTCTACCAGATGCTTCCAAAAGAAAAAATCCAATACACAGGGATCATTAAAATGATCCAATATTTCGGATGGACATCAGTGGCTCTTGTGGCTTCCCAAACTGACAATGGAGAAACGTTCATGAAAAATTTAACTCCTTTACTCATTGAGAATAACATTTGTCCTCTTTTCTCACAAAGTTTATCAGGCTTCAGTATGAATTTGTTTAATCTCCAAGCTGATTTATTCTTGAAATGGAGACAAGTCAACGTGTTTATTTACTATGCTGAATCTATGTTGCAAACTCACTATTTCTATGGAATAGCTATGATAGATCAACTATTTCAATACTCCTTAAAATCTTCAGGGAAAATCTGGATAGTAACAGCCATGTGGGATCTCACTTTGAATTTGAGGTATGATATCTTCCACTATGTTGACGGTATTTTCACCTTCTCCATCCAGACCAAGAACTGGATAAAATACAATAATGTTCACCTCCTTTCCATTTTAACTGCTGAGTTTGCCAGCAAAGCTTTTTCGTGTTCATTTCAAAAGCATCCCTTTGCTGTTAAAGGCTGGGTTAGGTGCAAGGAGAAAGAACACCTGGAAATTTTAGCACAGGAGGACATTGAAGAAATCCTTTCTCTCAACAGCCGTCACATTTACAACTCAATCTATGCTCTGGCACGAGTGCTAAGTCCTGCCTATGTCTCCAGATCCAAGTGGAGAACATTGAAGGAAGCTGGAAAATCCTTGGACCTGGAAAAGCTGCAACCTTGGCAGGTATAAAGCCTTAGTAAGACCATACTTAAATGCTGCATCCAACTATATTATAAAAAAAGATGTAGTGACTCTGGAAAAAGAGAAGAGAAACAAGGATGATTAGGGGACTGGAGGCTAAATCATATAAAGAACAATTGGAGGAATTGGGTATGTCTAGTCTATTGAAAAGAAGGACTAGGGGTGACTTGATAGCAGTGTTCCAATATTTAAAGGGCTGCCACAAAGAAGAGGGAGTCAAACTATTCTCCAAAGCACCAGAAGGCAAGACAAGAAGCAATGGATGGAAACTAACCAAGGAGAGAAGCAACCAATTTCTCCGTGTTATATAATATATGTGTGTACATGCATAATTTTGTATTTACCCATTTAGGCAGCTGGGCAGTGTGCCCTGCAACAGCTGGCTAGTCTGCCCAGCAACAAATGGGCCATTCTGCCTGGCAACAGGCAGGTAGACTGGCCAGCTGCAGCTTGTTGGCCTAACCCAGTCCAGCCTGTTCACCTGACCTGCGCAAGCACAGCCATTTCCGCTCCTTGCCTCTCAGCTTAGTGCCCAGCCTGGTGCCACGTCCAGTGAATGGCATCAAGATGGCCATGCCCACCCAGTTGGCCACACCCACCCCAGCCATGCCAGCCTGGCCCCCCAAGGTCAACCACAGCCCTGATGCGGGACTGAATAAAATTGAGTTTGACACCCTTGTTCTAGTGAGAAGATCCAAGCTTTAGAATGGCATCTCTAAGATCAAAACCACCGTTTCTTCCATAAAAGGCTGCAGGGGTTTTACTGATGATGATGTTGTTCTTCTTACCATTACAGCTCCACCCCTTTCTTTAAATGCCCCAGTTTCACAACAATGTCATGGACGGGGTGTATCTGGACCAGAAAGGAGAGCTGGCAGCTGACTTTGACCTTATGAACTGGCTAAAGTTTCCCAACAGGTCTCTAGTCAGAGTGAAATTTGGAAGTTTCACAAAACAGAGATCTCAGGAGTCCACGTTTATCATTGACCAGGATGCCATAATTTGGCCAAAATGGTTTAACAAGGTGGGGGGGAAATTTCATTCAGAACACTTCTATTTTGGGTCACCACCCTTCCAAAACCTATAACAGATTATCCGTAGAGTGTCTTCCAAACAGTCTTTAAAAGTTTACAATGTTTCAGAATACAGGTCGTCCTCAACTTACAACCACATTTGAGCTCAAAATTCCTGTTGCTAAGCAAGACAGTTGTTAAGTAAGGCTGGCCCGTTTAAGTTAAGTGAATCACTGCAGTTGTTAAGTTAGTAACACGATTGTTAAGAGAATCTGGCTTCCCCATTGACTTTACTTGTCAGAAGGTCGCAAAAAGTGATCACATGACTTTGGGACACAACAACAGTCATAAATATGAACCAGATGACAAGCATCTCAATTTTGATCATGTGACCCTGGGGGTGTTGCAATGGTCATAAGTGGAAGAAAATGGTCATAAGTCACTTTTTTCAGTGCCACTGTCACTTTTTAAAAAAAATATCTGTTTTATTGATACATTTTTCTTTTAAAAACATAAATAAATCCCATGTCCATCTGAACAGGATGTTGTCTGTGCACAATTAATTTTAAGTAAAGATGCAATGATAACCATAATTGTACTAGTAATCTTAATAAACATATCAATATTAATCACAGCATAATAATAGTTTATCCATCTTGCAAAGTTTTCAATACATATTTTTTGTTATCTTTTTAGATTCTGTTTAGTTTCTAACCTCTTTCTCTGTTGGTTAACCATTAGTAAAATAGATCCTATGTTTAAAAATATTCTGTTTCTTCCTTTTCTTTTATCTTAAGTGCCAATCTATCCATCTCAGCACATTCTAATTTTTTTTTATCACACTTTCATCTGTCGGGACCTCCTCATTTTTCCATTGTTGTGCAAACACTATTCTTGCTGCCGTTACTACATGCAAAATTAAATATGCATTCCCTTTATTATACTGTTCTGGTAATATGCCCAGCAGGAATATTTCTGGTTTCAAATCTATACGTTGCTTTATCATTTTTTCTAACCAAGTACGTATTTTAGTCCAATTTTTTTTTTGCCTTTGGACATGTCCACCACATGTTAGAGGTGGGTTCCTACCTGTTCTATCTAGTTCTATAGAACCAGTAATAATTCCGCGATGATGTCATGGAGCCAGTTCCTTCGGTGTCTCCTTGGGTGCTGCCATTTTGGATTTTGCTTCTGCACATGCGTAGAAACTATTTTTTATTGCCCTGCACGCACGCTCAAGCCGCAACCACGAGCGAACCGGCAGTAAGAAGATTCAGAACCCACCTCTGCCACAAATGTTAATATGAACCTGGTATCTTATTATACTTCCAACATTTAGTGCCGCTATAACTTCTAACAGTCTCTAAATGAATGGTTATGAGTCAAGGACTGCCTGTATTCTATGAGAATCTCTCCTGTATTATATGCCATCACATTCCATTGTTTGAACCCAATTCAGGGGAGTTTATTTGGATTCCCAGTTCAAACATTACCATTTTTTGTTCCATCTTTGCCACATTTCACATACTGAGCAGAGAATTACCAGTCCAAAGCTGAAGAAGCTTCTTGGATGAGAAGTGAAATGTCTTCAAAGAAAAACCAGAAAGTCCAGTTGTCTCTTGAAAAAAGAAAAAAGCACCTTGGGGACAACCATGTCCTGGATGACTGAGAATCTCCAGACACACCAGTCCAAAGACAACTACACTATGAAGGCTATAACAAGTTGTAGGAGGGTAAAAAACATCTTATTACCAACCAATTCACCTCTTTAGCAAAATATGAAACACTTTTTTTACAATGAACAATTCCTAAGATTTCTATCCCAATTAACAGCAATAGCACAGACTTCTATACTGCTTCACAGTGCTTTACAGACCTCTTTGAGAGTTTTACAGAGTCAGCATTTTGCCCGCAACCATCTTGGTCTGCATTTTACCGATCTTGGAAGAATGGAAGCCTGAGTCAACCTTGAGCTGGTGAGAAGCGAACTGATGAACTTCTGGCAGTCAGCAGTCAGCAGAATTAGCCTGCAATATTACATTCTAACCACTGTGTCACCACGGTTCTTAACCAAAGAATATCTCTGAAGGAACTTTGTTTTGACCAAAATCAGGGCCCAGATAACCCATGTGGAAGCAATAACATGAAACATCCCCTTCTAGTCTCAGCCCCTTCCATATATTTAGAAGATCTGTTACAGGCCTTAGTTTAAATCAAGTCCAACCGGTTGCTAAACAACTCATAGAATCTTTCCAACTTTCCCTCCATAATCCTTCATACAACTGTATTCCTTTACAATCCCTCTTTTTCCATGTAGAGTCTGCCTGCTTCCAGATGTGTGGACAGTTGTCAGCCTGGACTTTTCAAGGTGGGTCAGGAAGGGAAGCCCATTTGCTGCTATGACTGTGTACCCTGTGCAGAAGGCACATTTTCCTCTCAGGAAGGTGAGTGAGTCCTGAAAGAAGCAACCCTTCAGTGAAGAAGCTAACAATTCTCCATGTGTGAAGATCTGACCTTGCTTAGTTGATTTCTGAAACATGTTGAATAGAGTAGAATAGAGCTGGAAGGGATCTTGGTGGTGTTCTAGTCAATGCCCCTGCTCAGGTAGGAGACCCTATACCACTTCAGACAAGTGACTGTCCAATCTCTTCTTAAAAACCTCCAGTGATGAAGGACCCACAACTTCTATTGGCAAGTGGTTCAACTGGTTAATTGTCCTTACCGTTAGGAAGTTTCTTCTTAATTCCAGGTTGCTTCTCTCCTTGATTATCCCAAGGGTTCTTTTTCAAGAGGCAATTGGACTTTCTGTTTTTTCTTTGAGTATATTTTGCCTCTCTTCCAAGAGCTGAAGAAGCTCCTTGGATGAGAAGTGAAACGTCTTCAAAGAAAAACCAGAAAGTCCAGTTGCCTCTTGAAAAAAAAAAAAAGCACCTTTGGGATTGAACCCACCTCTTCTCTGTGACAACTTGTCAAATATTGGAAAGAGAGTTACCATGCCCCCCCATTGTTCTCTTTGATAGCTTACGCCTACCTAGGTCCCTCAATCTTCATCAAACAGGGTGATCCATAGTTCTACTTTTTGAAGTTTTAACTTTCTGTTTGGAAGAATTACAGTTCAATGCAACCTGATAAAAAAGAATGTGCCTTATGAACCACCGTCTCTCTGTCTCTCTCTCTGTCTCTCTCTCTGTCTCTCTCTCTGTCTCTGTCTCTGTCTCTCTCTCTCTCTCTCTCTCTCTCTCTCTCTCTGTCTCTCTGTCTCTCTCTCTGAAATTCCCAGGGAGCTGGATTCCTCGACATCCTTCCCTCCCTCCCTGGGGGAGGCAAGATAAGAGAAATAACATCCTTCGGAAGGAACTGATAGATAGAGGAAGTTTTCTAACTGGTCCTCTAGGCGCTTGCACGCCTCTTCTCCTTGCCCGCTGTTGTGTAGCTGGCATGAAGTGTGCAAATTTAGTCTGGGGTGCATTCAGTGCTGGGCTTGCAAAGTGTGAGAATAGAATAGAATAAGAATGGAATAAGATTGGAATGGGATAGGATAGGATAGAATTTGAAAGTATAGAATAGAATAGAATAGAATAGAATAGAGCTGGAAGGGACCTTGGAGATCTTCTAGTCCATCCCCCTGCTCAAGCAGGAGAACCTCTGCCATTTCAGATAAGTGGCTGTCCAGTCTCTTCTTGAAAACCACCAGTGATGGAGCACCCACAGCTTCTGGTGGCCAGCTGTTCCACTGGTTAGTTGTCCTCCCTGTTAGGAAGTTTCTCCTTAATTCCAGGTTGCTTCTCTCCTTGGTCAGTTTCCACCCGTTGCTTCTTGTCCTGCCCTCAGGGGCTTTGGACCCCCTCCTCTTTGGGGCAGCCCCTGAGATATTGGAAGGCTGCTATCATGGCACCCCTGGGTCCTTCTTTTCTCTAGTCTAGCCAAACCCAAATCCTGCAGCCGTCCTTGATACGCCTTTGTCTCCAGGCCTTTGATCATCTTCATCGTTCTTCTCTGAACTTTTTCCAAGCTGTCAGTATCTTTTAAGTATCACGGTGACCAAACCTGCTTGCAGTTATTCCAGGTGTGGCCTTATTAGGGTTACCTTGGTTAAAATGGGGCAGGAAGGTGGCAACTCACGCTGTGTCCCGGGAGTGCTTGGATTACCCATGTTGTGTGAATGGGCGCTCCTGCTAAGCCGTAATACAGCATGACTTACAGGTAGTCATTTAATTCATTTAATGACCGTTCAAACTTAAAATAGCATGGAAAATGTATAGGTAATGCTTAACTTACAAGCATTTGTTTAGAGACCGTTTGAAGTTACAGCAGCACTGAAAAAAGGTGGCTAATGAAACATTTTCACACTTACGACCGTTGCAAGCATCCCCAGGGTCACATGATCAAAATTCAGACCCTTGGCAGCTGACTCGTATTTATGACGGTTGCAGCGTCCCGGGATTACGTGATCCTCTTTTGCGACCTTCTGAGGATCTAAGTCAATGGGGAAGACAGATTCACTTAACAACCATGTGCAGTGATTCACTTAACTGTGACAAGAACGGTCATAAAATGGGGCAAAACTCACTTAACCCCTGTCTCGCTTAGCAATGGAAATGTTGCGCTCAATTGTGGTCATAAGCCGAGGACGACCTGCATAAATATATATATATATATATCTGCGTTAAAAGTGCGTTTGGCTTGTGTCAAGGCAGTTGGAGACCAATCCACTAAAAATGCAGAATTACAGGTAATAACAGAGGCTGCCTATCACGGTTGCAACTTCTGACAGTCGTACATGGGGTCTCCTCACCTGTTTTTACGTCCTTTTTGCAGCGGTCATTAAGTGAACACAGTCGTTAAGTAAACCGATGGTTTGTTGTTTGTCGGTTTTGCTGTAAACTGAAAAACGTAAAATGCTCTTTAAACAGCTGTAAATGCAGCCACGTAACTACAGGGGGTGGGAGGTAAGCCCCCCCCCCCAGGGAGGTTCGTCATAACTTTGAAAGGTCACTAAGCAACCCGTCTTAAGTCAAGGACTATCCGTAGTTTCTTTCTCTCTGCCTTTCCTAACGCGGCCGTAATATTTGTTTATCCCAATCTGGACTTTGTCCTGAGCGAATAGCCCAGTTTGCAGCTGTTCCTGCTTGTGCATGTGCTAAAAAAACAAAAAAAACACACACAAAGGTGTGTGGTGGTGTTTTTTTTTAAAGGTGTGATTGTGCGTCACCTGGGCTGGCGGTGCACCACAATTCTTAGAACCCAGAGCTGAAAATCTTTCACGTGTCACATTTTTATTGTGGTCATTAGTAACCTTGAGCAGAAAAAGAGTCGGGTTCAATTTTTTTATTGCACTTTCTTTCCCAAGAAGGGAGACCATGTTGTCGTTTTAAACAACACGGTGTTGGCAAAAGGTGTTGCATTTAGAGTAGTTTTATATATATATATTTTGCTCAGGTAGTGTGGACACGAAGGTAGAATTCCTTCTTTGACCAGAATAAAATGATTTCTCACCTTGGTTCTGGATGGGCAGATGGGATGTTTGCAAGCTCTCCTTGGTTAAAGGAGCATAGAACTAGTCCTCGACTTACAACTATCCGTTTAATAACCATTCAAGAGTCATGACACTGCTGGAAAAAAAATGCCCGAGGACGTGTGGTTGCACTTATGGCCGTTGCCGCATCCCCCGTGGTCACAGGATCACAATTTGGGTGCTTAGCAACCACCACACGATTTATAATTATAATCAGAATCAGAATGACGATTGCAGGGTCCCAGGGGCTGCAACCTTCCCTCCCACAAGCGTAGTCGGGGGGGGGGGGCAGCCGGATTCGCTTAACAACCATGACAACATGAGGTTGTAAAATAGGGCATGTCTCCCTGAACGACCATATCACTTAGCCACGGAGGTTCCAATCCCCATTGCGGTCGTAAGTCGGATGGTGGAGAGGGAAGCAGATTAAGGAATTGGAAACTCTCAAGCTTCTATTTTCTCAGATATTTTGGGAAGAAATTAAAATTATGGCGGGGACGTAAGGAAGAAAGATAGAGTGGTGTGGCGGCCTGGAGGTTGACCTCTCGCCTCACACAATCAGGAGGCTGGGAGTTCGATCCTGGGTAGAGGCAGATATTTCTCTCTCTCTCGGCACAATGAGAATAGATATCTGCTGGACAACACTCCGCATTGGCGACAGGAAGGGCATCCGGCCATTCAAACACTCTGCTAGCTCCATTCAGTTGCCCAGGCTCCACCCCGCAAGGGATTATGGGGTAGTTAAAAGTTTATGATGATGTAAGGAAGAAAGATAAGGCAGGTTATGAGATAAGGTTGATTAAAAATGCCTTTTAATAAACCTTGTTTTATTAACAGGTAGTGCTCATTTAGTAATTGTTTTAAGTTACAGGTAATGCTCATTTAGTAACCATAATTTACAGTTATGGCAGCGATAAAAAATTAACTTTGGACCGGTCCTCACATTTACGACCTTTGCAGGTCTGTGAAGCAAAGGAAAACTGATTGCAAGCACCATCATGGTTTCGCTTAGCGACCTCTACTAAGTGAACAGGGGTCCCTTATCACCCCAGTTCCAATTGTGGTCACTAAATGAGGACTTCCCTTATTTAAAGGTAATGCTGCTTCACACGTTCACAGCGACTCTCTTCACGCGTTGCTGAAGACAAAGACCGGCATACGGTCCTCGCCTTACGACCACAATCGAGCCCAAAATGTCCATGGTTAAAAGCACGATGGTTGTTGAGTGAGTTTTGCCCCGTTGCCAAGACTCCAAATTTGGACCACGGGGATGCGGCGGGCTTCGCAAGTGTGAAAAACGGCCCTAGATCACCTTTTTCAGTGCTGTTGTAACTTTGCACGGTCACTAAACAAATGGTTGTAAGTCGAGGACTGCCTGTAAAGTGGGAGGAAAGATGGATGCTATTTGAGGAGCTGAATTTTGAGATCCCTTTAGAGCAGTGTTTCTCAACCTTGGTAATTTTAAGATGTCTGGACTTCAACTCCCAGAATTCCCCAGCCAGCAAAGTTGGACTAGAGACAGGCAGGGAGGATTCAGCACAGCCACTCCGGGGAGAGATGTTCCCAACTTCAAGGCGTAAAACAGGCTCTCCAAACTTGGCAATTTTAAGACTTGCGGACTGCAACTCCCAGAATTCCCCAATTCTGGGAGTTGAAGGCTTCATGTCTTAAAAGTCGCCAAGGTTGAGAAGCACTGGACTTAGATGACCCCTCTGGTCTCTTCTAACTCTATCATTTATGGCTGGCTGGGGAATTCTGGGAGTTGAAGTCCACAGGTCTTCAAGTTGCCACGGTTGAGAAGCACTGATCTATATAGGTAGTCCTCGGCCTACGACCACAATGGAACCCATAATTTATGTTGCTAAGTGAGAAATATGTCAAGTCAGCTTTGCCCCATTTTACGACTTTTCTTGCCACTTTTGTTCAGTGAATCACTGCAGTTGTTAAATGAGTAACACGGTCGTTAAGTGAATCTGGCTCCCCCCACCATTAACTTTGCTTGTCAGAAGGTCGCAAAAGAGGATCACGTGACCTCCGGGGACACTGCGACCGTCATAAATTTGAAGCAGTTGTCAAGCATCACATGACCTTGGAGAGGCTGCAACGGTCACAAGTGTGAAAAACAAGTCATAAGTCGCTTTTTTCATTGCCGTTGCAACTTCGAACGTCACTAAGCGAACTGTTGTAAGTCTAAGACTACTTGTAGTTACAAAGCAAAAAACATTTTGTTCTACTGTGTAGTTGTTTTTTCCCCCCTAGCATTTCAAAACCACAAATCATACGTTCATTTTTGTCTGTTTCATGCAAAACACCACTGAGTTTCCAGTCAGCCGTAAATGTAAATGCTGCCTTTTCCCTAAGCAAATGATCTTAATTCAGCCGTCTCCGCCACCTTCACCAACCCTTCCCTCCTGGGAGGTGGGTGAGTGGGTGGGTGGGAGTGGAAGCCCACCAGAGGTTCAGCTTCTGTGCTTTTTACCTAGATTTCATTTTCTGCTGATGGTGTTTTATTCTAACTTTCCTTTTTAGGTTTTACAAAGTTTCCAAACTGACAAGTGTATCCATGTTTGTATAAATTGTAAATATTAGAAATACAGGCCCAGCGCACCAGCAGATGGTAAATATTTTAAAGTGGGACTAGAACAGAGGACAGTTTCCACTCCCTGGAGACCCCTGACCCACTGGGAACTTCCTCTTTTCAACAGTTGGATGGCAGGAGGAGAGGAAGTGGGCTGGGAAGGGAGTCGGGTTGTTTCTGGATTAAGATCTGGGGATCCGGATTTACAAGGCCTTGCTGCCCTTCCTCCTTTGCTCACCCCATTCTCAGCAGAAGCCCCCTACCCTGCATTTGAAGGAGGGGGGGCAGAGCTCCTAGCAGAGTTTCATATGCACCCCTAAATCTGACAAAGCAAAAAGGCGATTGAGAATATGCCCAGCTCTTTCCCTGTAAGGAAATGTGTCAATTTCAACCCTGATTGCTAGATAAAATCAACTTTCCTAAGATCAGAAAGGGTGTCAATTTCCATCTTGATTGTTAGGGGGGAAAAACCAGCTTTCTTAGGATCAGGTGGTATGTCAATTTCAATAGAATAGAATAGAATAGAATAGAATAGAATAGAATAAATAGAATAGAATAGAATAGAATAGAATAGAATAGAATAGAATAGAATAAATAGAATAGAATAGAATAGAATAGAATAGAATTCTTTATTGGCC
>JANHFT010041814.1:0-12322 GCA_032467955.1 Pseudoxenodon macrops | reverse complement strand
CCTGATCTGCCTGCCAGGTAAGCCTGCGACTCATGGCCTACCTAGCTGCCTCTGCCCCCCCGTCCTAACTTGCCTCCCATACTCCCTTCCCCGCAGCCCTACCATGCTTCCCTGCCTTCCATATGGCCTTCCCGGCATCCCCGTGGCCAGCTTGCGAAGACAGGCAAGCGAAATGCCATATGTAAGGCAGGGAAGCATGTTGGGTGGTGGGAAAGGGAGCTAGCAATCTACTCCCTTCCCTGCAGCCCTGCCATACGTCCCTGCCTTCCAGGCGGTCCCCCATGCCCACTTGCCTTCCGAGGTCGGTGTTCAGCCCAGCCCAGCCCTGCTAGTGAGAGGGCGGGCCTTTGTAGAAATGCAGAGTCTACACTGGGGCTAAGAGGAGCGGCATCGGTGCTTTGGGAGGCAAGTGGACATCCCAGGGCTGCTGTACATGTGCCCGCCCTGTTTCTGCAAAGGCAGAACCCCCCCCCCCCCACAGGGTGATCCAAAGAAGGGAGGGGGATGCTACAGAAAAGGCTGGCTCCCACCCAGACCAGCGTGCCTCCCGTGCCGGCTCCATGGAGCTTGGGGCTCCGAAGCAGCCCACTGCCTTCCCACCCAGCCATCTGCTTGCTCTCTTTGCAGTTTGGCCCGGCTGATCATCGACACCACTCTGGGAAATGGAATCACTTCCTGCTAGTGAAGAAGCAGAGCAAGGCGCAGAAGCCGCTGTCGGCCAGCCCGGCCAATCTGCAAAGAGAGTGGGCAGGTGGCCGGGTGGGAAGCTAGTGGGCTGCTTCAGAGGCCAAAGCCCTGCAGAGTAGGCACAGAGGCTGATGCAGTCCCGGCCGAGGCTGCCCAGATCGAGCGTTCGCCACGCCTCCCAAGCAACAGGCGCGCACCACCATTTGCTTTCTTCATTCACCGGCCACAAAACAAAAGCGAAAGGTAGCAGAAGTGATTCATGAGGGCAGGTGGACGTCTGCAGCCAGGTGGGGAGGGAGGGCGGTGGGTGGGTCCCAGGAAAGGCCTGGCATTTCCCTCAGCTGCAAACTCTTAAGATTAACCTCAAATCTGCTCTCCCGGAGCGCCACCGTTCGCTTCTTCATTCTCCCGCAAACACCAAATGCTGAGATTTGATGTTTGCGGCTGAGGGAAACGCCAGGACCTTCCTGGAACAACCCACCGCTCTCACCGTGCTCCCTCCCCGCCTGGCTGCAGACATCCGCCTGCCCTCCCGGAGCACTGCTGCGGTGGTGCCATTCGTTTCACAGCGGGAGAACAAAG
The DNA here is from genome assembly GCA_032467955.1 of Pseudoxenodon macrops. Classification (NCBI taxonomy): domain Eukaryota; kingdom Metazoa; phylum Chordata; class Lepidosauria; order Squamata; family Pseudoxenodontidae; genus Pseudoxenodon; species Pseudoxenodon macrops. The sequence goes on along the minus strand of JANHFT010041814.1, from coordinate 11,053 downwards.
AAAGCGAACGGTGGTGCTCCGGGAGGGCAGATTTGACGTTAGAGTTTGCAGCTGAGGGAAACGCCAGGCCTTTCCTGGGACAACCCGTTGCCCTCCCTCTCCGCTTGGCTGCAGATGTCCGCCTGCCCTCCTGGAGTGCTGCTGTTTGCTTTCTTCCTTCTCCCGCCGTGAAACGAAAGTGAACACCGCCGCCACACTGGTGCTCTGGGAGGGCAGGTGGTGCACATGTGCAGCAGCCCTGGGACCTCCACCTGGCGCCTGCCCTCCCAGAGCACCACCGCCACCTCCGCCACATGTCTCAGTCCCAGAGCAGCGGTTGTGTCTCCACCAAGGGCTGTCTGCCCACTCACTGGCCGGGCCGGGCTGGACACTGACCTCAGAAGGCAAGGCTGTGTGGAAGGCCACCAAGCATGGCAGAGCTGCGAAAAAGGGAGCAGGCTGTTAGCTCCCTTCTCCGCGGCCCCATCATGCTTGCCTGCTTTCCGCACTGCCTTCCGCTTGCCTGCCTTTGCAAACTGGCCACGGAGATGGCGGGAAGGCCGTGGGGAAGGCCGGCAAGCATGGCAGGGCTGCGGGCTGCAGGGAATGGAGTAGGCAACGGCAGGCTAGGATGGCAGGGGCAGTTAGGTAGGCCGCGACTTTGCAGGCTTACCTGGCAGGCAGATCAGGGGCGCAGCACTTCAGGCAGGCAAGCTGCAGAGCAAAGACTGGACAGGGCGAGTGGGTGGCGACCATGGGACCTGTTTGGCGGCGTGGCCAGCCAACAGTTTCAGCAAACTAGGCCACATGTCCGCTAACGATTCTCCCGAACTGGTCAGAACCAGTAGGATTTCACCCCTGGTCTTCTACAATAAATACCAAATCGTCTGCAAACGCTTGTAGTTTATATCTCTCCTCTCTTATCTCCATTCTCTTAATTTCTAAATTTTGCATATATATATTTTTCTTTTTATATTTTTCTTGCTTGGCATTGTTTCCTACGTCAACGTTAATGCCAAGGGTTATTTTGAAAAAAAAGGAAAGACAAAACAGAAGCCAGATTTTAATGTGCTGCTTTTATTTTTGTTGCATAGCGTTGTCAGATTGTGTGTTTTGATCGTGAATTTATCTGCTCCGGGACAAAGCGTCTCCGTCTCTGGGTTCTGATTCGGCCGCTCAGCGGTAGAAGATCAGCACGGCGGCATCCACCATGGCTTTCGAAGTGCTCCATCCGCGGTGAGTCCCGTAGCCGTCCCAGTCAAAGGCGGTAAAATCGCCACATTGGCGGGGGGTTGCTTCGGGGAAAAAGCCCCCTCCTCCAATGCAGTGCTAAGGGAGGGAGGAAAAAAAAGGGAGTTAAACATCTTGTGTATTTCCTGACAGTGACAACAATTAATCAATCTGCAAAAACTGGAGGCTTTCCAGAAGATTCTCTCACTCGAGTAGCGGGTTGGACTAGAGGACCTCCAAGGTCCCTTCCAGCCCCAGGATTCTATGTTCTATGTTCTGAAATGCCACAGTATGCTGTGTGCATGGATGACAGGGTGCAAAACTACGACATACAGACACGTACACATATCTAGCAAAGGCGAACCTGAATTCTAGAAAGGAAAAGCACAGCTCAAAAGGATGTACGTAAGTCCCTGATTTATGACCAACTGTTCAAAGTTACGACAGGCTCTCCGAAAGATACTTAAGACTTGGATTTTAAGTTTGGAGAGTGTGGTCACATTGCAGGTTGTCCTTGAGTTATGATCACAACTGAAGCCAACTGTTGTTGCTAAGGGAGAAATGTGTTAATTGAGTTCTGCCCCCTTTTATGACCTTTCTTGCTACCGTCGTTAAGTGAATCACGGCAGTTGTGAAGTTAGCAACATGGTTGTTAAGTGGATCTGGTTTCCCCGTTGACTTTGCTTGTCAGAAGGCTGCCAAAAGGGATTACATGATGCTGCAACCGTCATAATATGAGTCCGTTGCCAAATGTCTGAATTTTGATCATGTGACCATGAGGATTGTTGAACAGCCGTAAGTGTGAAAAAACAGTCATAAGTCACTTTCTCAGTGCCGTTGTAACTTCGAACGGTCAGTAAATGAAGTCAAGGGCTACCAGTATAAGGTCTCCTGCTTGTGCAGGGGGTGGGACTAGAAGACCTCCCAGGTCCCTTCCAGCCCCATGATTTGATGCTCCAAAACGCCAATTGTGCTGTGTACATGGGGTACAAAACTGCAGCACCCCTTCCCCCCAAAAAAACCCTCTCCAGCAAAGGTAAAACTGAATTCTAGGAAATTCTTGGAATTTCAGAGTTTGTTTTCCTTTACCATGCCACGCGTTCGATAAATAGTAAAGTTTTCAGAAATGAAATGATCCTGGAATGTTCTGTCTCCAGGCTATGCGATTTGCTTGGGCAAGCCAGTTAACTCTGACAAACGATGTTTCATGCAGAATAGGTTTATTATCAGGCATTCTCCATATCAAAGACTTACAGCCATGACGAGATTCATCTGAGTTATTCCTAACCCGCCTCATTTATCACTGTAAAAAAGGACTTTTTATTTGGATACTCAAGCTGGATGTTGACACCATGTTTGTCGGGAACGCTGGGATACTCACATGTTCTGAGTTGCATCGGGTGAGTTTAATACCAGAGCAGAGAGCCATCGCTGCCTTTTCATTATTAAACACCCGGAACTGGATGAAGCCAGAGACAAATTCAGCTGAGAAACAGAAGAGAGATACTAAATGCAGTTGGGAAGGATCGTAATTATTTTCACAATCTTGGTTGATGACCGTCGACAATCTGGGGACTTCAACTCCCAGCATTCCCTACACAGCATGTTGGTGAACTGGACTCCACCCATCTTGAAAGCAAGCAGGCTGGGGAATTCTGGGAGTCGAAGTCCACCCACCCAAAAGTGGCCACGTTTGCATAATACTGTGCCCGACTCTTCCCGTTCCTGTTGCTGTTTCCTAGCAGCTGGATTTTCTTTTTTGGGGGGTGGGCTACAAAATGCCCCCTCCCCAAGATAAGAAATGACATTGTTAGCCTAACCTGTGTCGATCTGCTTTCTAAACCATCTCAACTGGGGCACCAATTTTGGAAAGGAGCTCCTTCCTTGACCTTCCTCCTGGATCTTAGGTTCAAAAGAGGATGTCCAAGCCTAGGAGCCACAGGTAGTCCAACCCTCCCATATTGTGGGGCAGCCCTCTAACCGAGGCAAGGATGCTTACCCCGTCCATTGGGAGAATACAATTCTGAAGTCTTCTGGGAATCACCAACATCATAAACAACAGGGATAGCCGGGCCGTTATCATTTGGACAGCTACCAGCGCCATATTTCACCGGGTATTTCTGGAAAGCAAATCACAGCTGGATTATTTACATGCATGTCCGGTCCATCAGCAAAGCAGGCAGAAGATGAGGATGTTTTATGGTGTCCTCCTCAACCTGGCTGTAGGACTTTGAGATGAACCAAGGTGCAGTCATCAAAACTGAGCTTTAATTTGTGGTGGACCACCACCAATTTAATTTCTTGGACCACGACAGCCAAACGAAGGTCCAATTAGAAGTTCTCTGGGGGTCAAGATGGAGGTACTTGGCTTTGATCCTCTTTTGAGATGTCTTCTTCCCCTTCTAAGAGACAGTTCTGGGATTCTGATGGTCTCTCAACCAACCACCAAAGTCCAGAGTTGCTACGAATTCAATCTGTCAACCCTGAAGCCATTTTTGACCGCTTCAGGTCAAACTGTCACATTGTAGCTGAGGGATAGGGAAGGGGGAATTGAGATAGAGGGGAACCTCTAGTCAAAACAATACATTTTTCTCTTGAGAACCAAGGTCATTCTCATACCTGGTCGGAAGAAGGGAGAGTGATGACGACACCCAGCTACCAGGCCATTCTGTGATTGGGCCAGGTGACTGATTGTTTTGAGAAAGTGGGAAAACTTTTACTTTTACGTAGAAAACCGCAGGAGACCTCAGAGTCGGTTTTCACCAGGTATGTGCCAATAGGATAATTCCAAATAAAAGTATCCTTTGAGAAACCTACATGCCTCGGAGTCTTTCTTGCTATGGATGTATGACATGGAACCCTGACACAATCAATCAGTGCATATTTAGCATTTTAGGATCAGCCAGATCAGGTCCGAGAGATGGACACGGTCACATTTGGTGAGTCAATAGGGAGAAAAAATCAGGGTGGTCGAGCTCACCTCATAAAGCCGGAGGAGGTTACCCCCTTGCCCAGATAAGAAGCTTGTCTCGGTGTGGTATCTCAAGAAGGAAGCGTCCCGCCATTTCTTCATCGGGGTGTTGTTGGGGACGTGCCATATGGCGACATCTCGGGCTATAAGGGCGTAGTAGCCTGGGTTCTGGAAAAGAGGAGACACCGTGGATGACACTGGAGGGGGGGGGCTTCAAGAGTCCCTTTCTAAGACCGTCTGAAGGCTGAGACTCTGCAGAAAGACACACGGATAGGACAAAACCCCTGGAGAAGGACCGTCCCTTTGTCTCCTTCCTCCGCTTTTCTTCGTGGACACAAAGATTAACAGGTGAGAGAAGGTTTGACCTGAGCAACACTCCAGAGGTGGTGACATCTTCCCTTCCCCCATTGACCGGAATCAAAAACACTGGGCTGTCACAAAGAAGAGGAGGCCCACCTATTCTCCAAAGCACCAGAAGGCAGGACAAGAAGCAACAGATGGAAACTAATCCAGGAGAGAAACAACCTGGAACTAAGCAGAAACTTCCTAACAATTAATTCCAGAAGTTGTGGAGGTTTTTAAGAAGAGACTGGACAGCCATTTGTCCGGAATGGTATAGAGTCTCCTGCTTGAGGAGTGGGGTGGACTAGAAGACCTCCAAGGTCCCTTCCAACTCTGTTATGCGTAGGAAGTAAGGCGCACTCCAGAAATACAACGTAATTGTTGTTGCGTAAGTCACGTGTGCCCAACTGAACACGAGTCAGGACATTCTGTGGCCAAGGTGGCCTCTCTGGTCACCTTCGGACATTCTTAGGTTCAAGGGGACCACCAATGTTGAGGGCTTCATCAATGACAGTGGACGGACAACACCTGCTGTTTTTTTTGCACCAAATATTAAACATAAAACTCAGCGCTGCCTGTTACTGCCAACTCTTTGAGACTGATGTTGGGCTGTGGCTAAAAAAAAACACCACCACCCCCCTTTAAAAAAAAGTTTTGTTTTCTTTTCTCTGCCCTCAAATGAGTTACTCTTACCTTGTAGTCATCGCTGGTGGCTGCTATGGTAGATCCAAAGGTGTTATTGTTGGACCAGTTTCCATCTCCGTTGGGGTAGTTGGCACTGCTCCCTTGCTGGCTGGACCAGCGATCGCCAACGGTGCATTTCCCAAAGATGTTATTCTCATGGACGCTGGCCACCAGCGTCCATCCGCCTCCGTTGGTGGACATGTCGCAGAAGGTCTGGTACATCTCACCATCTTCACTGACCAGGATGTACAGTCCGTCTGCCACACAGCAGATTATATAGAGATATATATATACATTTATGCTCAATTGCTGATATTTCAAAATGCCCTCCTCCTCCTCTTCCTCTCCGCAACCCCCCCCTTCCCTCCTTCTAACACTGAGGATGTTACCTGGTTGGATAATGAAACGTCTGGAGGTTGAAAAGAAGCTCAGAGAGCACCAAGGACCCCATAGTCTTCTTCCTCACCCCCTCCTCCTCCTCCTCTTCTTCCCTCTTCCTCTCCTTCCTTCTCCTCCTCGCCCTCCCCTTCTTCATTTGTCCCCTTCCTCCTTCTCTTCCCTTCGTCCTCCTCTCCTTCCCTCCTTCTTTTTTCCTCTTCCCCTCCTCCTCTCCTTTCTTCCTCCTCCTCCATTTGTTCTCCTTCTTTCTTTCTCCTCTTCCCCTTTCCTTCTCTCCTTCTCTCCTTCTCTTCCCCCTCCTCCTCTCCTTTCTTCCTCCTCCTCCGTTTGTTCTCCTTCTTTCTTTCTCCTCTTCCCCTTTCCTTCTCTCCTTCCTCCTCCTCCTTTCCTCCTCCTCCTTTCTTCCTCCTTCTCCTCCTCCGTCTGCTTTTCATTTCCACCACTCATCATTTCATAACAACCGATTTACACAAGTGGTAGAGGATAAGGTCAATTTTGAACTATGTGGTAAAAAGAGCTGTAACGGTTCCAAACTTTATAACCCAGATCTATACATATTAGGTTGAATAGAAATTAACTATGGCTGGCCGGGGAATTCTGGGAGTTGAAGTCCACCTATCTTCAAGCTGCTCAGGTGGAGAAATGCTGGTTAAATTGTCATTCCTGGAATGATAAATGGGGCTGAAGGATTGCTGACCTCTAGTATTTATAGAAAAAAATGACCCCTGGATTTGAGCAGAACTTTCTCTTCATAAAGCAGGACTCTGCAAAGATGGTAACTGAAGTAGTAGATGAATCAATGTTGGCTGTTTGCTTTTATTATGAATTGCTTATGCTATTACTATATAATTGTTATCAGCGATTAAACCAATATTTGCTGCTTGCTTTTGATACAGTATATTGCTAGAAATCATTTATTAGTTATTGGCTTCTGCTCACGTTATATTATTGTGCACCGTCAGAAATTTGTAGTTGTTGGGAACTAATTCTAGCTTAGTAAAATGTAACCTTAATACTGGTCTGGCATTAGTGCAAAGTTTGTTACCTCGCTTCTGGGTCTCGCTTCTACTCTTGGTTTGAAAGCTAGGCACATCCTTGGAAATATGGAAGGAAACTGTTACCCAGGAATATCAGGCTCCATAGATAAAGGAAGCAGAATAGGTTTCCACCTCTGGTGTGGCTACTCCTTACATGCATTTTTTTTGGGTATGTTTTATATGTAGTTTTGTCACCCAGCGTTTGCTACGCCATAAATAAAAGCTGATTTATTATTATTATTTTTTGCAAGCCTCCTCTTGAGTTTCACTCTCTTTGGGCATCTCAGCGGTTTCGGGGAAAACTCCTGGGACCTTACATAACTTTAAGCCTTGTGGACTTCGACACTCCCAGAATTCATGGCTGGCCTGGGAATTCTGGGAGTTGAAGTCCATAAGTCGTAAACGTTGCCAAGTTTGGAGACCCCTGTAATATAGGATAGGAATCAGGGGTGGGATTCATACATTTTTACTACCGGTTCTGTGGGGCGTGGCTTGGTGGTGGGCGTGGCTTGGTGGGCGTGGCAGGGGAAACGGGAATCCCCGTTTCCTCCCGATCAGCTGGTACTCGGGAGGCAGGGAACAGGTGGGGGCGGGGCCAGTCAGAGGTGGCATTTACCGGTTCTCCAAACTACTCAAAATTTCTGCTAATCCCACTTCTGGGTTTATAGCCTTTACAAACCAGAAACTTCACTGTTCTAGCTAGCAATAGTAATAGCACTTAGACTTATATACCGCTTTACAGTGCTTTCTAAGCGTATATATAAAAGCACTCACTCGGTTTGTCTATTATTTATTCCCCTATGAATTGGGGGAAATCCCTCTTCCTTTTAAATGTTTCTAAAATGTTTAATACAAATAATAAATTATAAAAAGAATAAAAGAGTAAATAAACTGGTGCCATAAAAGTCAAGAAACATGGGATTTGAAATATCATATTTTTTTCTCTTCAAGTCAGTGTTCCTAGTGAGTACAATGTACGTCCACAATTGAAACCAAAATTTCTGTTGCTAAGTGAAACAGTTAAATGAATTTAGTCCCATTTTACCACCTTTATTGCTGCAGTTATTAAATTAGTAACAGGGTTGTTAAACGATCATAAGTATGAACTAATTGCCTCGTATCCAAATTTTGATGATGTGATGATGGGGGATGCTGCAAAGCATCATAAGTGTGAAAAATGGTTAGAAGTCACTTTTTTCAGTGATGTTGTAACTTTGGTCATTAAGTGACTATGTGTACCTGGAGAAGTCCCTGCAGTTTTCTTGGTAAGGGTTTTCAGAAGTGGCTTCCCATTGCCTCCTTCCTAGGGTTGAGAGAAAATGACTGGCCCAAGGTCACCCAGCTAGCTTTGGGACTAAAGTAGGAGTAGAACTCAGTTTCCTTTGCCTCATGCTTTAACCCAGTGGTGGTATTCAGCTGGTTCTATCCGGATCCCATGATCCGGTAGCGGTGGCTGTGGGATTCTCTGCCCATTCACCTGGATGCCATCGTCCCATTTTTGATGCTCTGCTCATGTGCGGAAGGCTCTGCGCATACGCGGAGGTGGCGCATGCACTCACATTTGCAAACCAGTAGCCACTACACCGAACTGCCTCCCTCCCATCATGGACAGTAATTTTTCAGTATATCATGGTTATGAAACACATTCTATCACTTTTTTTAAAAAGAAAAATTAAGAATTTTTGAGAAAATTTAAAACAAAACTACTCAGTTAACACAATGTCAGCAACTGACTAAAGTTATAAACTACCGTGTTTCCCCAAAAATAAGACCTCCCTGGATAATAAGCCCTCCCCCAAAATAATCCTTCCTCTGAAAATAAGCCCTCCCTGAAAATATTTAAACACGTGTGCAGCTGCTCCCGGTCATTTCCTCTGGTTAGGATTAGGGAGACGGAGCTGGAAATTAGGTAAGACAGAAAGAAGAGCCCCGTCTTGCTCTATGCGCCCCAAAATAATAAGACCTCCCTGAAAATAAGGCCAAGCGCTTATTTTGGGGTTCCAAAAATATAAGACAGGGTCTTACATTCAGGGAAACACGGGTAATTTCAAATTTTCAAACCCAGACCAGAAGTTTGTTATCCTTCAATAGTTCACTTCTCCAAACTCTACAAAGCAGTTCACCAAATCTTTGCCTAAAAAGAATTCTAGATAAGGTCTGTAGCCAAAAACAAAAAACGTTCATGAACATACAAAGAGATATTTGCCCATTCCAAGTTGCAAGGACGATTTAACTGTCAGGTTTTCAACCCGTTGTACCTTTTTAGGTAATGGAGCTACATAATTCACATTTGCCATGTTTCCATTTTATGTTTCTAGATAATCTGCCTCCGGGGTTCTCTGTTGTGTACATATTTGCATTTGATTTTCCTTCATTTTATTTCAGCTAGTTTGCCGATTAGGCTGTGTGTGATTGGGGTAAACTTTTTACTTTTAAATTTGCCTTGCTACAGAATCTAGACATTTAAATGCACGTGCAGCTGGTCCCCGCCATTTCCCCTGGTTAGGGTTAGGTAGACAGAACTGGAAATTAAGTAAGACTGCAAGAGGAGCCCCGTCTTGCTCCATGCACCACAAAGTAATAAGACCTCCCTGAAAATAAGGCCAAGTGCTTATTTCGGGGTTAAAAAAAATATAAGACGGGGTCTTATTTTTGGGGAAACACGGTATAATAAATCAGATTAAAGCTAGATATCTGGCTTCTCATAAAATTGAAATGCATGCTCTAAACATACATTCATCCAAATTTGAGCTGTGGTCCAAAATGCATGTAGTAAGTTTTAATCCAGAAATAGTTTCTGGGTAGAATTGAATTCTTTTACATCAGATTGACTTTTAAAACAGGAGGCAATTTTGGACAGCAAGGCATTCTCCTGTTGAAAGAAACATCCATCTGGTTCAGTTCCAAGCTGGGAGGGAGAGACTGGAAACATGGAGGCTGATTGGAAAGATGGTTTATTGATGAAGCAAGAACCACATGTGATCCTGGGCAGCTGGCAAAATGGAGTTGAGAGTGGTTTTTTTTTTTAATACCACCTTTGGGCTTTGCAATTGAGCTTTGTATTTGAGCTTCCTGCTCCGGTGCAAGAGCTTGTATTCGATTGGCTGTTGTCAGATTCCCATGGGGTCATGTAGGGGTTATGTAGGGATCATAGCTTGCTCTATAGGCAAAAGTGGAAATGCCATTCTTAGGTGTTTTGTCTGAGCTATTCTGGCCAAACTCTGGCTTATTTTTTATCTGAGCCAGTGGTGAAATCCAATTTTTTTACTACCAGTTCTGTGGGCGTGGCTTGGTGGGCGTGGTGTGGCTTGGTGGGCGTGGCTTGGTGGGCGTGGCAGAGGAAGGATACTGCAAAATCTCCATCCCCACCCCACTCTGGGGCCAGCCAGAGCTGATATTTGCTGGTTCTCTGAACTACTCAAAATTTCCGCTATCGGTTCTCCAGAACCTGCTGGATTTCACCCCTGATCTGAGCTCCCAGGTGACGTCTGGAGTGCTCTGGGATGACACAATGTAGGGGCTTGTTGTCTAAAAGGGTGTTGGGTAATTCCTATTGTGGCTTAATGGCTTTCTGCTTGGGTGAGATGCTGCTTCTACCATTCTGCCTTTGTTTCAAAATATCCTGTTTTGAAGGGATTACCAAATCTGCATTTCTTAAACGCTGGCTTCCTCAGTTTCTGCTTGGGGCAGAGAAAATGGGGCTGGTTTCTGAATAAACTGGCCCAATCTTTCTTAATGGGCCCAAAAATCTCTGTTGGGGGCTAATAAGAAAGACTGAGTTGGCTTTCTATCTTTAAGAGCATGTTTCTCCATTTCTCCTTTAGGGAAATATAATATTCTGTCTTTTTTTTAATATTTCCCAAAATATTTCATTCTTCTAGGAGGGGGCCTTCCCACACTCCTCTAATCTATTTGAAGAATCTTGCTATTGGAAAATGCTTGGTGAATTTCTCCTTTTCAAGGAAATTGAAGAAATAGCTCCTCACTTTCTCTGCTTGCATCAGAGTCAGCCAAGAATTTCTTCCAAGTATAGATGTGGGGAACAGTTTACCAAAGAAGGACGATTAACACGCACACACCCCAAAAACCTAAAAGGCTTACAAGCAAAATCCAAAACACTAGGTAATTCCTGAATTCACATTAAGACAGATCAGCCATCAGCAGGCACATAGAAATAAACAACATTTACATATCAAACAAAAAAGTTTTATCAAAACACTAAATGGAAACAACACATCTCCTCACCAGAAATTGGCATTTCATGAAATGGGGATTAACACCAGGATTATCTTTTCTTTTATGTACATTGTGAGCATATGCACCAAGACAAATTGCTTGTGTGTCCAACCACACTTGGCCAATAAAGAATTCTATTCTATTCTATTCTATTCTATTCTATTCTATTCTATTC
>JANHFT010041680.1:0-12327 GCA_032467955.1 Pseudoxenodon macrops | reverse complement strand
AGATAGATAGATAGATAGATAGATAGATAGATAGATAGATAGATAGATAGATAGATAGATAGATAGATAGAAAATAGATAGATAGATAGATAGATAGATAGATAGATGCTTAAGAATGTCCATAAAGTGGTTCATGAAATAAACCAACAAATTTAACTGATTCCTCCTGTTTGTTTATCATATTTTTTAAACTTCCTGCTATTACAATACCAACAAATAATATCTTAGGAAAAAGCAATGTAACAAAATTAACAAAAGCCACTTGCCTTCTTAAATTTTTTCAACTAGAATATATCAAATTAGATGTTGGGATATCAGAAGGTAGTATGAATCAAAGGAGTTATTAATAAATTTGATGCTTAGATCAGCATCTTGTTTAAAAATATTTGAAATTATCTACTCAGGTAATCATCTGACATGCCTGTATTTTCATAATTGACTTAAGCATATTTCCCCTTATTTAGATTATACCTTAAAATGCTATTGTAAATGATATGGTGTGGTGTTGTGTGTAGTGCGGTGTGTGGTGTGGTATGGTATGGTATGGTATGGTATGGAGCCACTGAGTACTAGTGGTTCAGCCCTTCGAAAGCAATGCTGCAGTTTAGCTCTGTCCACAGTCTGGGGTTTGATCCTGATAGGGCTCAAGGTTGACTCAGCCTTCCATCCTTCTGAGGTTGGTAAAATGAGGACCCAGATTGTTGGGGACAATATGCTGACACTGTAAACTGTTCAGAGTGTGCTGCAAAGCACTATGCACTGGTATATAACTTAAAGTGCTATTGCTGTTGCTATTGCTCCTTCCAGTTCTAATCCGCATGGGATTTTTTTTTCTAAGAAACTCTTGACGTTTTAAAATATCGCTAGATCCAAATGATAATCTGAAGTGAAATAATCATTCACATTTTAGGTAACATAACAGAACTCTTTTAATACTGCTACCATTTTTTCCAAGGTATTAAAAATGGCAAAGAAAACATTGTGGATATTTTAATGATCAATACAGATGTTCTACCTATTGCTGACCAGCATTATCCACTCAACTTGTAGCAAAGTGACATCAGCTAAATTTCTAAACTCTGGATTTGGGCTAGCACGATTTCCTCCTTTGAACGTGGTTTGACTGGTTCTTTATTTTTCTTCTGAAAGTGTAATATAATGGGTATAGTGGTAAACTTTATCCAATTAGGAGACTCAACAGTTTTTTTTTTGCTTTGATCTCCCAGCACCTGAAGGACTTTTTCTTTAATGAAGAGCCAGAGGATCTTCCTGCCTAATTTGCCTCATTAATATAGAAGAGCAGGGTGGGTCCCTACTTCTCTTAGCCAGGATGTGGGTGATGTTTTAAACCTGATGCAGCCATCCTTTCTACCTTTCGCTGTGCTCTTCCCTCCCTCCCAAATAGCCAATGAGTTCTGGGCAGCAGCATGTGGTTGGAAAGAGGGCAGGGACATAACCACAACCAGGGCAAAGTTTTTAAAACTTTTCTGCAGTTCCTTTCTCTCCCATCTGTACAGATTTAATCTACTGTCATTTGAGTAGCAAAAACAAAACAAACCCCAATCCATTCCCAATCCCTTTCCCCCACACACACACACAAAACAGGGATGGACTTTAGTCCAGAAAAGCATTTATATCGTGTGATTTCTAACATCTGGTGTTTTTTAACCTGTGTCCAGCACATAATAATAATCCACTGTTTTACCTGAGAATCTTCCTCCTCTGATGCTGCAGTTTCACCTTCTACTTTTTAAAAAAAATCTGTAACTTTTCCACAAACTGTTGGACTCCCTATTTCCCAAGCAAGTTACCACCGTTAATGCCCAGTCATTATAATACCATAGAAGTAGCAGCTCCAGGAACCGTTTCACCAAAATCCTTGTTCCTACTTTTCTGTTGCTTTTAATCATTCTCCAGTTCTTGCTCAACAGTGAGAGACTGCCTCTCTTCAGGGAATTATTTTACTGTAAAAACATATTTCACATCTATGCTACCATACCAATTTTTAAGAGCAACAACATTCACTTAACTACTCATATAGTTCAGAACTATATGAGTTTTTTTTTTAATTTTTGCATCCCTCTAGTTACAACAGCCGGTAGGGGAGAAAGAGGTGGGTGATTCCAGTGGAGCCTTTTATAGTTTTATATAGCTTCTGTGGTAAGACAAAGACCAGTCCTGAGTTCATGTGCTGATTTACCACAAAGAATCTTCAAATAGGATTTTTTCCAGCATTTATAGAATGTATTTCCATCCACTCCTTCCACCATCAAGGAGGTTCTAACTGGTTATTCCTTTTCTTCAGGGGAATCCAATAAGAAAACATATCTCCAGATGTCAATGTTAATAGCATGAACAGTAGGATTCATGTTGATTATAACTTCAAACATCTTTAAAAAATTGAATTCAGTTGGGATGAATTCTCCAATTTTTACTTGGGGGGAAATTCTTATACAATCAACTGAAAAATCTCCCTAAAAATGAAGTACATTTCTGTAGTTCTCCTCCTCTCTTGCAAATACTCCAGAGATGGGTTCCTACCGGTCCGGTCCGGTTCTATGGAACCGTTAGTAACTTGGCGGCCCAGTTCTCTAGAACCGTTAGTGACCTGGGGCTGCCACGCCCCCAAGCCGGTTTTCTCAGGGGCACCATAGGTGGCGCCATCTTGTTTTTTTGCTTCTGTACATGCGCAGCTGCTTTTTTTAAGTACTGCACATGCACGTGGCGTGCGGCCGCAGCGCATCCCTGAGCGAACCGGCAGTTAGAAGATCTGGAAGCCACCTCTGAAATACTCCCACTGTACAAGTAATCCTCAATTTACAACAATTTGTTTAGTGACCATTTGAAATTACAGTGCTGCTGGAAAAAAACTGACTTATGGCGTGTCCTCCCATTTATGATCATTGCAGCAGCATCTTAAGTCACTTTCTGTGCTCTTGGTAACCTGCATGTATTTACAATGATTGCCATGTGTCAGGGTCATGTGATTGCCATTCGTGAACTTCCTAGCCAACTTCTGACAAGTAAAGTCACTCGGGAAACCTGGATTTGCTTAACAATCATGTGGTCATCTTAATGACTGTGGGGAAAAATATAAAATCATAGACAGCTACAGGAGGACTCAGTTAGCAGCCACCTTGCTTAGTGATGGAAGATCCAGTCCAATTGTGATTCTAGGTTGAGCACGACCTGTAATTTGTATAATGTCGAGTCTCACTTGACAGGTCTTCTTTCAGGCTCCCTCCTGAATTAAATCTCCAATCTAGTTATGGTAGCCCTCCAAACCACAACAGCTAAATCTACTGGGCAATTCCACAACAGGTGGAACTTCCAGCTCCTCATGCTCTTCATTTGCTAAACTGCCAACTCACAATCCAGGAATTTTGTTTGCACAACAACTCTTGTTTCCTTTATGTCTTGCTCACGGGTAGCCTTTGCCAACAGGGGGGAATAGATTGTATCCCAGCTCTTACTATGTTCTTTCCCTCTCCTGTCTCTCCTGCCTCACCCTAACCAAAGCTTGCATATACCATGTATATATTTCAAAGTATGTGTGTGAGAGACTGTATTTCTGAGCAAACGCTTTGTCTTGCCCCTAACCAAATCAGCTTATTTTTCCTCCATTTTATCCCCCTTTTCACTACCTGACCTACTTATGGCTAGTTAAACAATAACCAGAAGCCAACAGGTCTCACAGGAAAGACAATTCAGTTCTTATTTTTTACATTCTGCATTTTATCCCTTTTCTTTTCTTTTCTTAAGTTTATTTTTTCTTGGCCTGTACCATCTATACCTCAAACACACAATGCAAATTTATACATTAAATGTATACTCAAAGGGATAAAAGTTTAATAGAGCAGAGATCACTTTCTAGAGACTAATGCCTAAAACAGGAAGCAGATCATCTTTAGGGATGGGGATTATATTATCACTATTGTCATTGTTGTATCTACAAGTGCACTTACAAAATAGAAAATAGGATGCAATTCATAATTTAAAAAAATAATGTTCAACTGCCAGCAATGTCAAAAAGATCAAGATGGCAGTTGCAACAATGTGATCAAAGCCCAGCTTGATTTTACATATTGTATAGAAATACATCAAGGAACTGATAGTGGCATAATAACAGGCAATCATACTCTGCACAAACTTTATTTAAGGGCAGTTGTATGTAGATGTATTTTTAAAAAAAGATGCTCCTTTGCCTGAATGCTCTCCTGATGATTTTGTGAAGCTGTGTGTGCAGTTTTGGGGATAATGATATGGAAATGGGTTGCTACTGCTGGTTTTTGGGATTCCCCCCTCTCCTGCAACTTTTAATTTTTCTTATGAGCTGGAATTCCCATTCCGCTTTTAATGAGACATGATCCTTATTCATTTCTGAGCCCTGGTAGCAATTGAAAAGGAGAGTTCTATTAGAATACCTTATAATGTAGCCCAGGGGTCAGCAACCTTAAACACTCAAAGAACCACAAAGGTCCTAACCAGAAGCCTTTGTTCAATTCTGGAGCTGACCAGAAATCCGGTTCCCCCACCATAGAGTCTCCTCCTAGCGCGGCATCCTTTTTCCTTTTACCAGCCAACAACAGAGAGCCGCAACAGAGGGATGAAAGAGCCACATGTGGCTCCAGAGCCGCCGGTTGCCAATCCCTGATCTAGCCCGTAAACCTGATCATTTCAGAAAAGTATGTACATAATCTAACAACAACTGAATTCCAAATCCATATGTCTTAAGAGTTATATGGGGCCAAATTCTAGTCCTGTTTCCCTCCCTCCATTATGGTGGTGTAGTGCATTTGTCTTTAAGACTGATGTCTAGACCAGAACCCCTAAGTATACAGTAAATAGTTCTTTCAGATGTTAAGGTGAATGCCTTTAATTTAAATATGTGAAAAAGGACCAGTATTACATTTTTAATGATAATATAAGAATTAGGATATATCTAGATACCCTTCAATTGAATCTGACACACCTTTTAAATTTAATAACAGTGATTTGGAGGGAGAGACAATTTGGAGTGAAATATATGTTGAGGTCTGTGTTTTCATATTAGGTTTTCCTGGAAAATATTAAGTATTCTTGAGGTAAAGTTATTGATTGTTCTCTATAGGTTAAAAGAACACTCCATTTTTTTATGTATCTGTAGGTTTTCATTTATAGGAAAAATAAAAGCTGCCTGGCAGATTTTCAAGGGAAAACTGTTGAGCATACGTAATTGTTCCACACCTCAACCCCATGGCTTACACTAATGTGAGATCACATATTATGTCAAGTCTCATATACAGTTTGATCTTCATTTAACCTTGTTCCAACCATTACTGACTTCAGATTTCAGGGATCTGAACAATGTAGCTTTGATATGATGGGAAGACTAAGTGATTTCAGAGGTCTGATGTAGCTTTGATATAATGAGAAAACTAAGTTATTATAATCAACATATAGATAACAAACATGCTGCAAATGATTGACTGGTCTCATCCAGCAGATTAAAAGAAAACCAATAACCAAGTTGGAGGCAAAAAAAACCCACTTCTAGGTCTCCACTGTTTTCTGAGTCATGTTTTCTTTGCAAATGTCTACGCAGAAACATCTACAATGAGATTACAGAGCCTCATATATGATCAAAACAAGGATCAGTACAGCAAACAGATAAACTGGAATACCACAGGATTTACGGCTACTTCTAAGT
The DNA here is from genome assembly GCA_032467955.1 of Pseudoxenodon macrops. Classification (NCBI taxonomy): domain Eukaryota; kingdom Metazoa; phylum Chordata; class Lepidosauria; order Squamata; family Pseudoxenodontidae; genus Pseudoxenodon; species Pseudoxenodon macrops. The sequence continues at coordinate 6,638 of JANHFT010041680.1, read as the reverse complement.
AATCACCAACGTTTTTAATTAATCTGGGTTGTTAATGATTAAACAGTTGTTTCTTTCAGTCCCTTGTAGGTCAGTCCTATTATATTTAAGGCTCTATCAACAGAGTTTTCAGTCTAGAAGCAATACAAATAGGCTCAGATTAAACATAACAGCAAACCATGATTTCTCAATGATTTATCAACCTAAGGGTTTGCCACATTTGTGCACATTCCGTCCTCTTTATTTAAAAGGAAAGGAAATTTAAAGCTTCTCAATATGTATTAAACTATGGTGTTTATACTTTTGTCTGGTACAAATGTGGTTTTTAGAAGTATTTGTATCTTTCTCTTCAATTTATAAATCACACTTTCCTATAAACCACACTTATAAATGAAATACAATATTAGAATGAAAATATTCAATGAATGGAAACTTTAAATTTCTATGTGACTACATCAATCTAAAAGTTATTTCTGTTCTTCAAATGATGCTTATTAAACAAGCTATGGTTCATTGTCCCATCTAATTAGTATCTCTTGCCCTAAACAGAACTGTTAGACTTATCAGTTATGTTTTCCTAAATAGTTTATATAGCTTTTTGTGCATAGGATTGATTTTGGACTTTCATAGATTCAGATGAAATAATTTTCTATTGACAATTACTTTGTCATGGATTATTGTTCAATAATACTGTATGCACTACTGATTGTACAGTGGAATTCTTATGCTGCTATCACACTGATCATCTGTATCCATTATAGAAATAACAATTGATTGGGCAACTGAAACCAATAACAATCCTATTGGTGATCTTATTCCTAGTGAGATTTTCAAAAATAACATTGATTATTGGAGCCTTATGTTTTTTCAGTACTTTGCATACTTTTTGCCAATAACACTCATAACACAGACGACTGGAGCCCACCTATAATAATCCCAATCCCTCAAAAAGGACAAAAGTAAAATTCAGCCAACTACCATCTAATCAGTCTGGTGAATGTAATCAGCAAAATCTATGATAAATGTCTACTTGAGAAATTATATGGATTGAAGATAATGTTATACTAACTGAAGAACAGGCAGGATTTAAACTAGGGAGACCTACTACAGACTAAATGATCATAGCCGAACACCTAGGAGAAGAATATTCTTATTGATCCAAAGGCTTTCTTGATGCAGCTTTTGTAGATCTTAGATCTGTGTGTGATTCCATATTGAGAGAGCTACTGTGGGAGAAGCTGCTGCCTACCAAGACAACAATGACTTTTAGTGATATATAAATTCTATAGTAATGCTCAGAGTTAGACATGGTCCAGAAGGCAGTTAACTAACTCAATCATTACAGCACGAGGAAAGCAAGGATATATCTTTGCTCCATTACTTTTAAACTTTTACATAAACTCAGTTACAGAACAGCTCAGCAAAGCAAAGCAACTTTTATCCTCCAATGCTAGCCAATGCTGTATTCTAACAATGTCATTATTCTGTCACTTTCTTTGGTAAGAATGCTAGGAGTTCTTAGAGGCTTTGCTCAATACTGTGGAAAAGAAAAATAGATGATAAAATAGAGGGTTTCATTCAAGTTTTTAAAAATTGGTCATGCAAATCCTCAGATGCATCTCAAATGCTTTACAAAGATAGAGGCCAAGATTTAGATTGTTATATTTAGCTGTGAGCTGAAACTATTGATTTACTGAACCAGGCTGACATTTCTGGTTAATGGGACTAACTTCCAATATCCCTGGAAGATATCCACCATAGAAAAACTGGAGGCCTATGGCTTCTCTAATGAGGAACTACAAGGACAGGATACATTTAGGCAAAAATGATCACAAAAGTATCTTTTCACACAGAGTGTCAACAAGATATTATCTTAGCACCAAGGCAATGTAAGTCTTGGAGATTGTTTTTTTACCACAAGGCAGCTGATTATTGCCAAACCCTAGTAAACCACAGATATCATGGAACATTTGTTCTGGCTAAAATATTCCTTTCAACAGTCTTTGATGGTAAATACAAGGAAATCTTTTCTACAAACAAATTTGCCCCAATGTGACTCCAATGCCATTGACGATGTACAGCATGTTCTGTTGCATTGTGATTTCTATGCAAACTTGCATGATGTACTAATTCAGCCCTCATAAAGGAACTTCCAGGAAGAGGTGTCTCTGTTATTTATAATGTAACATTTTTTCCTCATTGCCATTAAGTTGAGGCAGCAAACATTATCTAATAAAATAGCATTTCTTTGATACTTTCAGAATTTCATTTCATTTGCCTTCCTTGATTCCTTTTTAATCGTTATTTCTAGGAACAATCTATTATTTTATATGCTGGTCAAAGATAGCAATAAATTTACCCACCCACCCATCCACCTGTATCCTGATCAACAGAAGTGGAGTTTAGCAATTAGGAGTTTAAACCATAGAGTTATTAGAATTAGATAGAGATACTTTTTGCATGTTGGAGGAATTGCAGAGTTACTGTTGGGAAAATAGGAGGAAGGAAGGAATATTAGGTATCTTCACCATATTGAGTTATTTATATAAATAATGAAAAGAAATAAATAAATATCTAGCTCTCTACTTCAATACAATTACAAATGAAGCTCATGCCACACTAAGTAATGGAAACATGTCAATGTTCCATAGTTTTATCTCAGACGGCTATTTTCCAGTCCCCCCTGATCCTTGTTCCTTATCTCAAAACTCATTTCAGTTTGTCTGAATGCTTCAACTATAGTCTCTAAAGCTAAGCATAGTTCTATGACTGTGCAAACCTTCAAATAAATGATTCATTTTGAAGAAAATTAGTCAATCCCTTTGAATTGGATCCTTGAATCACATCTTCAAACCAAGAGATTGAATCAAATCAATGACCTTTTTAATTATGATGTCAAAATGATGCTAATCGAGTTCCGAAGTCTCAAATGCTGTTATAGCTTTATTTCCTTGAGTGGTATGATGGGCTCTCTGATACTTATTTAGTCACTGGCTAATGAGTTTTATGTCCTCTGGAAATCTTTCTCATAAACGTGTGCTGTTCATTTCTTAATGTGTCTGAGATTTTTTTTTGTTATACTTTATTCGGTCAACTTTATTATGAGTATAAAATAGGCTGTGTGAATATTGTGGTTGCTGTGAGCTATTTACATCATTGTCTTTGATGTACAGTACATAGTGTGTAATAGTGATAATACACTTCCCAATGTAAAAAAAAATAAAGTTGCATAAGCAGCTTAAAATGCTTTAATTCCAAGATAATTTTAAATCTCAAATTGTGTTGTATTTCAATGTCAGACTTAAACTAAATCATGCCATACTTAAACTGAATCTTGGATGGTTAATGCAGATAAAGTTCTCAAATATTTTTCTGAAAAGACGATTTATTATTCCAATGACATTCCTATTATTTACTATGGAAGGAACCCAATCACAATAGCCTAAGTTAATTGTGTTAACAAATCTATCCTGGTTTCTGATAAATGCATTATTTCTACTTCCACAGATACTATTTTTTCCGGTTTTTGATAATATTTGTTCTCCTTCAGTCATCGTTATCTGCATTCCAAGATCCAATAATGGATAGATACTAGGATAAATTATCTTTTTTCTCCCATGCCACAGGATGTAGGTCAGTTGACCAAAGACCTTTAAATTCATTCATGTAGCAGACTTCAACTATATCTCTAGTCAACTTTCATTGCAATTCTGATGCCACTTTTCACATTTATTGTGTAACCCTTATCCTCTTATTGGAAAAGATTGGGCCAAAATAAAAATGAAGTTCTGTGGTTTTTTTTAAAATTAATAACCTTATTTAGCAGCTGGTGTACTGCTCCATTTATATTTGTGGTACAGAAACATTCCTACATGCCAAGCTTTCATCAACAATTGTCTCTATTAGGATTGTAAGATCATGTTCCAATTGATCATAAGATCTTAATGAACCTGAAAAAGATTTTATAAAACCATGATATACCTGCAGATAATATACATATGATTACTAGCATAAGTTCACTGAACATATAATGAAACTTCCTGGGTCAGTTGAGCAATACAGCCATCTTCCTCAGGAACCTCTGTTGTGTTTAAAGCATTGAGTGTAACTCTACAAATTTAGAATCCATCTAAACTAACAAACTGCAATTCTACTGTTTTCTTTACTGTGGTTGAATTATTTATATAAAAAGGAAAAAAATTGCCAATCGTTTTTAAATCTTACCTTTTAAAATAGTTTTATTTCACAAATCTGTCCTTGTTTGCAAGGGAAGAATTCTGCTTAGATAAATGCAAATTACTTTAATGATAATCAATGTATATTTCTAACATGCAACTTCTCATACATTGTTGGTATGTTCTAATCATAATTACAATTTGATGTCATATGGTTAATTTTTGTTTTTTAAGTTGTTGCATTTGAGCATTACATTAAAAATGCATTGCATTTTCTGGGAATGTATTCTTTAGAGTGCAGGCAAAAAGGAAGCTTTCTTTTTAGTACAGTACAGTAGGATAGAATATATATCTTAGCATACAAACGCATTTTAATATAAACAAAGAACATTCTAGACTGCCTTTTTTGTTGATATGATATTTCATGAGGGAACTTTCCGGTGTGTTCTTTATTGCCACCTATTCTTTCAGAATAAGGAAGAACTAGTTTGATGGACTTGATTTATCTCTTTAATAGTACAGGCCCATCCATTATGATTTAAAAGTAAATCTGACTATATTTAAGAGCGTTTACTACAACAAAATTAAGCCTAGCTTTTGAAACATTCAGTACATATCATTAAGATAACTACGGTATGTGAAATGGAACTAAAAGGCTAATAGAAGCCCTCATATAAAGGCCGCAAAGAACACAAGTGGTGTAAATCATTTTATGTGCAAAATTAGGATGCAGGCTTCAAATCATTTTACACCAAATGAAGTATTATGTAAAAGATTGATTACTATTATATAAATATAGTCCAGGATTGAAAAACAATATAAGGAGTCACAGTATTTTTGTGCCAATTAAAAAGTTAACTGGATAAATTAAATCTGCAGAAAATGAGTGGGAACCTATAAAGAGCTCCAATATTCTTGGAAAGATGATATTATTGTATTAGTTTCATGCCTTAAAAAGTTACTTTAAGAGAGACTATATTATGAAAATCATCTGGGTGACCTTGGGCCAGTCAGTTTCTGTCAGCCCAAGCCACCTCACAGGGTTGTTGTTGTTGTGGGGAAAAAAGGAGGAGAAAAGTGTGTTGGGTATGTTTGCTATCTTGTGTTATTTGTGAAAACAATAAAGGAAACAAACAAACAGACAAAAAAAATGAAGGCAAAGACTCATGAGAATAATAAGCAAATATATTAGTTTTCCAAAAGCTATTCAGCCTATTCTTGATTCTGTTTGGATACAAACATTTTGTCAAGAAACATGGACAATAACAAAGAGCGCTAATTTGCGTGTCCACAATTTGAATTATGTATGCAAACATGTAATTCCCCCACGAAGTACTAAATATTTAGTTTTTATTTGTAATCTTTGCAACAAAAATCCTGTAGATTTTCCCCTATAGTTTAAAGAAGGAAGTTGTAAATGGTCCAGAATGAGGTGCCCTGAACAATTGTTTTGGGAACAATTGTTTTGGGTGCAGCTCAGTATACCTTTGTTTTGTGAACTGCAGTAGTTTCCAATAGGCTTCTGGGTACAATTCAAAGTGAACCTATAAACCCCATCATAGCACAGGCCCGGCCCCAGGATATCTGAGAGATTACCTTTTTTCAATTGTGTCTACCTATCCCATCAGATCTGGTAGGAAGGGCATACTTTGTTCCATCACTTAAGGAGTGTTATTTTTTTGCTAACGGGGCTATATTAATCTGATTAATACATGAATGAATAAGTAAATAAATAATCTGTGGTGGACCTTTTAGGTTGCTGTGTCTGGCCTTTAGAAGGCCCTTAAGATCTGACGGTTCTCCCAGGCATTGTGGTTAGGAGAATAACAACTAATAACAAGTCATAAGCTCACCTACTTAATTTCACCTACGTTAATGTTCTTGGCTACCTTTTTTTTTTTTTTTGGGTTGCATATTGCTATCTTTTGATTATGTTGATGCCTTTATCTCTGTTCACCATCCAGGCTCAATTGTGTGAGATGAATCTAAAACGAATGAATGAATGAATAAATAAATAAATAATTTGTTTCTGATGGATATAAATTGAATAATTAAAGAAAGAGAGCTAGTATTATGTTTACAAAATATATTATTTTAAAATGCATGTTTTAATTTCTCCTGGTTTTTTTTAAAATGCACTTGGCTTATTTCATATAATTCTGTTTTCCACATATAGCTCTTTAGTTGAAGCCACTTCATCCAAATCAGGAGGTTCTAAGACTGCATAAGCTGTTTTATGGTTCTTGTTAGATTTTTTTTGGAGGACGCCTTTTTTTAAAATCGTGCTTATCGGTTTCTTACAGCAAAACTAGCAAGACGTGATGCAATTGGTGAGAAAGGGCTGTTTATAAGCCCTGTTGTCCCAGAGTTGGCACAAGTCAGTCAATGGTTTCTGCAAAAAAATACTTCTATTTTTCTTTTCCGTTGCCACCATAAGAAGAGACATATGTGAAGATTCATCTTAATGCATTCATAAATGCTGAT
>JANHFT010041375.1:0-12344 GCA_032467955.1 Pseudoxenodon macrops | reverse complement strand
AACAAAACAGGCTAGAATAAGTTAAGATAAAATGAAGTAACATGAGATTAAATCGGGTGATATAAAATGATGGATCCCATCTCAAAAAAATAATGTTGGGTGGCATACAAAAATTAAAACCAAACAATAATCCAGAATGCCTAATTGTTGTTAATCTCAATCATCAACCACAGCAACAGCAGGAAACACCTATGATAAAGCTTGACTTACTTAAATACATTTTTAGCTCAAAGATTATAAAAAGAACCAACTAGTTTTTATTTAAAGAATCTTCATGCTGCTATGGCAATTGAACTTCTAATACTTTTAATTGGGATAAGAAAAGGATTAATCTGCTTTTGGAAACCATATTTAATTTTGAATTCTCCCCTGCAATTGCATGAATTATATACACTAACACTGGTTAAAAGGACATTTGGAATATTAAATGTTGTTTGACATTATATGTATAAAAGTGGCACAACATTTCTCAATTGCTAGATAGATTAATATATCACATGATCATTTTGAAAACTACATTAAATATCTTTTGAAATACGGTAAAATAAATATAAGTAACCAGACAGAAAAAAGAGTGGAAAACATTCATTGCCCAGATAGTATAGGAACAAATTACCAGTCTGCTGATAACACAATTACTTACCTAATATATTTACCAAAATACTATTTGAAAAATTGTATTTCTTTCCCTTAAAAGTATAGGTTCCTTTGCATACATATTTTCCCTCATCATCTTTTTTCACAACTCTCATAATAAGACGGTCTTTGAACAACTCAAATCGTTCTCCTTGTATTGGCTCACATTCCTAAATATAACAAAGTAAAACATTTCAATGACAAAAAGGGGAAGAAAATGCTTCTTAAATTGTAACATACTTCAATAGGCCTGCCAATCACACATACTGATCAATATGTAAATTTGATTACTCTGTGTATATGTACTCAGCTGCTTTTTGTAAAAAAAAATTAGTTCACAGTTTGGGTTACTAGACATCCAAATAATAACAGTGGCAAATGGGACCTTTCACTAGCTTTGATAATTAACTGATTGTGTCTCTACTAAGAGCAGGAAACTTACTTTCAGTGATACAGGTGCTAATAACCTCAAGATTTGCTTTCTAAAATGTGTTATTAGTAGGGCAACCACAGAAGGTAATCAGAAATTGCAGCTGGTCAAGCATGCAACAGCAAAGGTAACAAGTGGTACTGGAAGACCTTTATGTTAAAACAACAATATTAATTGCCTTCTGAGCTCAATGCAAGGTTTTTTGCTGTATTGGGGCATCCAAAGTAAAAAGAAGCTTGTGTGTGTGTGCACGCGCGCATGTCTGTTACTAATATATGACATAGGCCCAAATTATGGCATCCTGCCTATTGCTCTATAGCCCTTTTCACACTCTTAGGTCATTAATAAAGCTCATTTTACTGGTCCTGTTTAACATTCCACTTGCAGCACATTGAATATATATATATATATATAGCAAATGTGGCCCCTTTTGTGATGGGAATCATACATACTATGAAATATTATTACCAATGTTGAAGCTACTTTATTCTTTTTTACAGCTTAGGAAAGGGCTTAAAATTGTTTACTTGGGACTTTTTAGTCTGCTAGAGGCTGTAGTGTTTTGTTTTAACATATATCTGATAATTTTATATATTATTTATGTAATAAATGTATTACATAATATATTATTATTACATTTGCATACATTTATAAATCTGATTTATGTTCTGTGTATATGTGTGTGAGTGTGTTTGTGTCAAACTCAAGGCCCACGGGCCAAATCCGGCCTGCAGGGTGCTTAGACCTGGCCCATGTGGCTGCTCTAGAAACAATGAAGGACCGGCCTGCAGTGTCTCTGCCAACGAAAACAGAGATCGGGGAAGTCACATGCAGCCCAACTGGGCTGCGTTTTCTCTGACAGAGGGCAGCAGGAGGCCATCCCGGCCAAAAACAGAGCCTCAACGAGTGACGTCGAGCTGACCATACCCAACCTGGCCACATCCTCCTGCCCCCCCCCCCCAAAGTCGAACACAACCCTGATGCGGCCATCAATGAAATCAAGTTTGACAGCCTTGGTCTAGGGTATTGTGGACAATTGGAAAAATATCTCAGAGAAGGTTGCATTCTTCATGTAGTCACCACTGAATTCAACTTGTGGGTCTCTATTCTACAGACATAACAACGCATTCATTTTGAACAAAGAGGCATGTAAAAAAAAAATCTTTTTTATTATTCTCAATGTTTGTGTTCCTGGATAACTTTTGTTTTTAGCTTTCCTCCTAGCAACTTTTTGAGCTGGATTATACAGAATATAAGTGGTCCAAAGTCCTTGAGAGATCACAGCAGAGGCAATTCAAGGAATTGGTCTCTAAGTTCAGGGGGCAATGAATCATAATTTCACCTGCTTCTTCAGTTTCTCCCCTGTCACTGTGCTAATATTACAAATGGAAAGCAAGATAAAGGCTCTCATAACTGCTAATGTTCTTTTAACATCCACTAAAAAAAATACAGAAGGGGGAATTTTAAAAGATCTGTACCTTATACCACTGGATGGAACGATAATCCACTTCCTGTCCAAACACATTCACTTGATGACATACAATGTAGGATGGTCCTCTTGGAAACAAGTTTTGCTTATGGTAGTATTTTTCGGTAAAACAAAGACCAGCGCTGTTATCAAGAACTTCAATTAAAACGCTGTACTTATAACATCTTGTTGAATTCCTATAACTAAACATTAAAAAGTTAACATTATTTTTTTTGTACAGTACAATTCTATTTTCTGCCCAAATATTTTATCAAAACTTTGTTTTATTGCCACCACTTCCAAAACTGAGCAATCAGTAAATCATCCCTTAGTCTAAGTCTCAGGTTAAAATAATTCACCATTTAGATCAATATCTATAAAAATAGATGCAAAATATACATGCTTTCCCCCCCCTTTTTATTGTTATTTTTAGTCCTTTAAAACATAAGCTGTACCAGGTTGTCTGGAATTGGGAAGACTTTATTTAAAGTTAAAAGCAAATAGATAAAAATATTATTCAGGGGTATCTCAAATGCTGTTGGAGAAAAATGCTCATTATTGAGGAAGAATGTAAATTTTAAATAAAATTACTTTAAGTCCATCCACTATCAAATTCATTACCTTAGCCATGGATGGAGGCAGAGAGCAAGTGGGCTATGTAAGGTGTATTTTTAATAGACCATCTTCCCTGATTCATACTAGTATTTTTAATAAGGAGCATTATTTGATTTGGCATACTGCCTATGCCAGACTAGGCATGGACTATGCTTGAATTTTGCATTATCTTTAAAGTTCATTCTTTAGGTATAGCTTGCTTATTTTTTAACCTGAGAACAGACGTTTATCTGAGGATCTTGTGATTCAGGGGACCGAGGCATAGTTCTTTTCTTGTTTTCATTTACAAGATGAGTCCACTTTTTTCAAAGAACAACAGTAATTTAACTTCCCTGAAATATTGGAAAGCTACTAGAAGGCTGCAGCAGCAGATTTGGATGTTAAAACAGAGTATAACCTTCAGTGCTACTAATGGAGGTAGTTCATCAGTGAAGTTGGGATTGGGACAGTTCTACATTCTGCTGGGAAACTGGCTATGATCAAGTAAGAGCACAACCCAGTAAATGCTATGGTGCCCACTTTATGGAACAATTTCTTCATACACTCACACAAATTAGATTAGCTCAATCCCTTTTGACATTCTGGAAATCCCTGTAGACCTGGTTATATAATCAATTGATATTTGCTTTACATTCCTTGCTTTTATATTTGTTGTTGTTCAATTATTTAATGCTGCCCAGAGTAGTGTGAGATGAGTGGCTATACAAATTTGATAAAGAAAGCAAAAAATAAAGAAAGAAGGAAGGAAGGAAGGAAATCACCCTGTAATGGTGGTGACAGAATATTCTCTGTATTATCGAGATTCAAATAAGTTATCAGCTCTACTGTACTACTTAATAGAAAGAACTTATATGTGTGGCTCATTTTGTTCCTACAGTCTTCTACAGTAGTAGCTCTTAGGCATACAGGTAGTATGCCTGTACATACAACCATTTGTTTAGTGACCATTCAAACTTATAAGAGCACTGCAGAAAGTGACTTATGACTGTTTTTCACACTTACAAGCATTGGAGCATCCCCATAGTCCAATGACCAAAATTTCGGTGCTTGTCAACTGGCATATTTATGATAGTTGCACTGCCCAAGGATCATGTGACTTCCATTTGTAACCTTCCCAGCCAGCTTCCAACAAGCAATTTTGCTTAATGACTGTACAATTCATTTAACAATTGCAGTGATTTGGTTAACAAATATGGAAAAAAGGTCATAAAATAGGGTAAAACTGACTTAAGAACTATCTTGCTTAGCAATGGAAATTTTGGGCTCAATTGTGGTTAAGTTGAGGACTATCTGTATTAAACAGTATTACTCAAGAACCTCAGCTACATCTGAAGATTCTTGGGAGTATGAATGTCGAGGCATTGATTCTTCACATCTCGTCAGCTACAGATCACAAGAGGGAAGTAGAATGTAAGAAGAAAGTTAAGGATTTACTCCTACTTTGTCATTAACTTTGTTTGCAGTTATCTAATAGACTGCTATTTCTGGGTCACTTCCTTCCACTTCTCAAGTTCCCATGCACAAAACATCAACTTCTAAGAAGAACTAAGAATGCTGTGGTTTGTTTGTTTTTCCCCCAAGAAGTTGCAATGCAAATTTATTTAGTCAAAAGCAGCATAGATTTAGAAGTGTGGTCATGCAATTTTAAAGTAGGCTTGATGGTAGGATGGAACACAGCAGTTATCCCAAATGTCATCTCTCAAAACTTCTCAGTTTGACATTATAATACCTTAGTGCTAGTGCACAATGCACTTCCATCAAGAAAGAAACATCTGACAAAAGTGTATTTCAGACTCTCAATAAACTAACAGTCATAGTGGTTCAGTGGTTAGAATGCAGTAATGCAGGCTAATTCTGCCAGCAGATCCTGACAGCCTTAAGGTTGCTTCATCCTTCCAAGGTCAGTAAAATGAAGATTGTTGGAGGCAATACGCTGACCCTATAAACCGCTTACGAGAGGGCTGTAAAGTACTATGAAGCGGCATATAAGTCTGAGTGCTATTGCTAAAATTCTGTCCCCTGCATAAACTGCTGCCAACAATCTTGAGGGCTTTATATTCAACAATAAAATGGTATGGAATATCATTGTCCTCTAGAAAATGCTGGTACTGCTGAAATCCTATAGAAAAACAGCTTTACCTATAGGAAAGCTATGGATTTTCTGTTGTTTATGTAGTCAATTATTTCCCTAATTTTGGCACTCTAATAAAAGAGCCATCAGCAGATTGATATAATTAGTTATGATCTACCACACAGCCAAATGCCTGATTCAAACCATACACTGCAGACTAAGACAGATCAATTAAAATAGAGCTGGCACGATTTCCAACAACCGGTTAACTGATAATGCCCAAGAAGCCCTCAATCATAAACCAATCCCACAAAATTCAAATTCCACACAATTATAAATGCTGCAAAGTGATACCCACTTCTCAACCCTTGCTCTCGGGAAGCCTTGCTCAGGAAGAATGTAATGTGGCACTTCTGCAGAAAAACCCTGGTATCTACTTTGGTATAGATTTCACTAAGCTTAGATAACCCCAACTACAATTTAAATTCCCAATGATGTATCAAAATACAATTACCCACTCCACTCCTGGAATCAATAAATGCAATTACTTACCTTATAATACAGTGATACAATCCTGAATCTTGAGCTATTGCAGGGATAAACCAGAGGCTAGTGTTCTGTTGGAATACTCTTGAAAAAGGTGTGGTAATTAAAGGTGTGTCATTTCCATTCATGTACCAGTTTATGGTAGAGTTTGCACGTTCATAGTGTGGAATTAAGCAGTTAAGCTTAAAAGGATTGTTTTCTTCAGTCACCTTCTGCTTTCCAATATATTCCTGGACACATTTCTCTACATGAAGGGGAGGAAATCATTGTGTTTTAAACTATACATTCCAACTATAAGTTTATTGTTAAGAAAAAAACACTCTCTATCAAAATCCACTCAATTTGGATTGTGGGTATGGTCACTTTGGAGGGAATATCCTAAGCACGGCTTGTAAGACTGTTGCAGTCCTTGAGCTAAACATACTTAATATTCCAAGACTTTACTTTACAAATACTTTTTGGGTAATGCTTTTGTAGTACTCTGTTTTGCAAAATACTGACATGCAAGTTTAGCTATGGCTACTCAAAAGCAAAGAGTGGGTCAGTGACTAAGACGCTGAAGGTCGGCAGCTCAGCGGTTCAAATCCCTAATGCCATGTAACGGAGTGAGCTCCCGTTACTTGTCCCAGCTTCTGCCAACCTAGCAGTTCAAAAGCACGTAAAAATAGAAGTAGAAAATTAAGGACCATCTTTGGTGGGAAGGTAACAGTGTTCCGTGCGCCTTCAGCGTTTAATCATGCCTGCCACATGACCACAGAGACGTCTTCGGACAGCGCTGGCTCTTTGGCTTTGAAACGGAGATGAGCACCACCCCTAGAATCGACTAGCACATATGTGCGAGGGAAACCTTTACCTTTATCTTACTCAAAAGCAAGTCATAATTCATTCAATGGTGCTTAATTCTCAGAGAGCTTTCGATAGGGCTGCAGTCTTCATCTTATTTTGTTTATGACTGCAGCTTGCAGTTTCCATCATTTATGGCTGGCAACATAAATTAAGAAATGAGAAAAATTTTCTTATCCCCTTATCTCTACACAGTCACCTTTGCTTGCCCAACATTTAGGATGTTAGAGCAGCAGGGATTATCCAGCTTTCACAGAAGAAATGTGTTACGTACAAGCAGCGAACGTACGTATTTGCATAAGCCGCCGCTGATTGGATAATCAAGCGGCGGGAAAAATGAATGCTTTTCAGTGGCCGGCTTTCCAGCCGGCAGCCTTTAAAAGAAGCGATCCGTCTGCCGGCTGGCAGTTTGGAACACAGTAGCTATCTAATAAAAGTGCTGAAGGCATTTCTGTGTCCTGCCTCTTCTTCTCGCGCCTCGATCTAACAAAATGATCAGGACATTTACAAAAGAAAACTTCCTCAATTTAATTTCCCTGGGATGCATGCCAGTGTGATTAAGCTTTTCCATTTACCTCAAAAAACTTAATAAGAACCTCAATATCTCAGATATGCAAAAAAGAGCTACAATGAATGTGCTTATACAGGTAGTTCTTGACTTACAGCAGTTCATTCAGTGACTGTTCAAACGGCATGGGAAAAAGTGACTTAGAACCAGAGGTGGGTTTCAGCAGGTTCTGACCAGTTCTGGAGAATCGGTAGTGGAAATTTTGAATAGTTTGGAGAACCGGTAAATTCTACCTCTGACTGGCCCCACCCCCATCTATTCTCTGCCTCCCGAGTCCCAGCTGATCGGGAGGAAATGTATCCTTCCCCTGCCATGCCCACCAAGCCACGCCACACCCACAGAACAGTTAGTAAAAAAATTTGAATCCCATCATTGCTTAGCACCATTTTTCACATCTACGGTCATTGTGGCATCCCCATGGTCATGCGATCAAAATTCAGATGCTTGGCAACTGGCTCATATTTATGACATTTGCAGTGTGCTAGGGCCACGTGGTCCCCTTCTGACAAAGCAAAATCAATGGGGATGCCAGATTCACTTAACAACCATGTTACTAACTTAACAACTGCAATGATTCACTTAACAACTGTAGCAAGAAAGGTCATAAAATAAAGCAAAACTCACTTAAGAAATGTGTCACTTAACAGAAATTTTGAGCTCAATTGCGGTCTTAAATCAAGCACTACCTGTACTCATAATCCTAATCCTGCCACAAAACCACACTGAAACCTCTGCATTGAAAGATTGAGTTCACTATTATGACTCCTTTATGGACCATGCTATAAATTAGAACTGCGCAAAAAGAAGAGATAAAATCAGCATTACAAAGCTAACTGCAATAGGGATCTAAACACAAATCTAAAGTTACCTTTCTTTTCATGAAATAGCATCTCAGAAATCCACTTTGGAATTGATTCTATTAGTTAGACCAGTGTTTCTCAATCTTGGCAACTTTAAAATGTGTGGAATACAATTACCACACTGGCTGGGGGATTTTAGGAGTTAAAGTTTATATATAATAAATTGTCATGTTTGAGAAACACTGAGATAAATTAAGCCTATAAACTGCTTGAAAAAAATAGCATAACTCACTTTATACTTATTTTATACTACTGTACCAGAGTCTATAATTCAGATCATCATTCATTAATTTAAATCTAATTAAAATTAAGTTAGCATGTATTCTACAGTATTTTTATGAAACACAAATAGTTTTATCCGTTTGCACAGAAAAAATTCCTCCTGAATTTTAAAAGAAAAGTAAAAGCTTATATCTAATAACCAGGGTAATTATCATAAATACAATTGCTCCTTTTTTAAAAACTTTCACTGATTATTTGAAAAAGTTGTTTACAAGGAACTCACCTGATTTGAGTACACAGATAAATGACAGGACTAGAATACAGTAATCAGCTAAAGCAGGTTTCATGTTTTACTGCACAAAAAGGAAAGAAGCAAAAGACTCAATACATTCAAGCGGTAAATATTTGATACTTTTCTGTTTTCAATTCTTATCATTTACAAGAAACCTTGCTGTTTCTTCATTTTTCCCTCCAGTCCTCCCATACATACACACATCCCCCAAAAGTGCCAGTATAGTACTCTACAGTAAAACAGAATTAAATAAAACATCTCTGGATAATTTACTTGTCAGGCAACTTGAAGGTTTTTTTAGTATTTTTCCCCATTTATTGAATTTATTCAAGATTACAAAAAATAAAGATAAATAAAAAGATAAACAAAAAGAGATGCAAATTAAAGATTAAAGACTGCTAATACATGAGAAATAAAATTAAGCAGAACTAAAATATAGGAAGAAAAAAAGACACTTCCCCATCAAATTTAAAAATCAGAATAAACATTGCCAATAGTAAATATATTGTATATGTATGAGTGTGCATGTGCATGTGTATTAGTAATAAATAGTTTACAAAAAAGTAATTTCTAACAGTATCTTACTATTAGCTAGTAAAAGATAAAAATAATTTAAATATACTATTTTATTGTTGAACTATCAACATGAAATCCATGCCAAACAACAACCATCACATTAAAACATTATCTATGAAAAGAAATGACATGAAATAATATTGGAATCAGCCATTAGTTATCTGTCCCCAAAATAGCCATCAAGATTACAAAAGTACATGGAATCTTAATTTAGCTACTGTTATAATTTGGCTGATGATTACGGACAGTTACAGCTTATTTTTATTTATTTCAAAGTACTACCTGCCCAACTCCAATATCTTTACTATCTGCTCAAAAGTAAGTCAATTCAAAACATTTACACTCTCTGGTAATTAACTAAAATGTTGCTTACTTTATGTTCAGGTAATATAACAAATCAGTGTTCTTTATTAGTGTCTACTTTAATTTAAAACTGAAATATTGTCGACTTACTGAAAGTTATTAGTCACACAGAGTTCATAAACAATGCCAAATCTCATGTACTCCTAAAATATAGACTACTAGTGGTAAAATGTACAATAATCCCAAAATGAACTGGATACACTTCTACAAGATTGTACAAATTATTTAGAAAACTGGAATATTATGTCCATCTTCAGATATCAATTAAAAACAAAAATTAACATGAAATTCATTTAAATAAAAACCCATAAAATTTAAAATATATCAATATATTTAATTATGCAATTATTTTGGCAAAATAGGCAATCTCATTATTGTATAAGAAAATCTATTTGTTTCAGAAGTAACTCTGTTATGTCCAATGAGATTTATATAGATGCAGCACAATAGCTATTTTCTAAATACTGTAGTTTACTATGCTGCCGTTTTATTAAGCTATCGTTTGATAGGTAACGATAAAATGATGTAATAATATTAAATTTTACTAACCTCAGAAAAAAGGAAGATATTAAATAGGTTTTAAAAATTCGTAGCAATTTATGGTGGAATCCCGTAGTTTTTTATTTTCCCCGGAAATGCTCTGCCTGTGAAGATAACTTGACGTAAAACTTTTATATGGAAATGCAAGGTGGCAAGTAATACTTTTAAAGTAAGTGAACCGCCTTTCGCTTAACTTTGGGCGGAAAATATTACTGATTTGCATAATCTCTGTAAAAAGAGCTTTTCGGCAACGCAGAAACCTCAGATTTTCTGCTTGCAAATTCTCCCTCCGGAAGGAAGCTCTCAAAACCACCATCCGTCAGGAAAGAAACAGAAAATAAGAATAGGGATCAAGGACAGCTGCTTCTTTGCCTATTAAACCGGTTCCACCAGCTTCTCGGTAAAAAGAAGGCATCTGAACTCAGTGCACAGACAAATTCAATGTTGCGGAATACAAGGCAAATTCAGTGTTGCGAAAAAAGAAAGCTTTTCGCTAAAAATCTCTCTACCTCTCAATTGTCTGTCCGTCTGTGTATCCATCTATCTGATCTATTGATCTATCTATCTCTTGAAGTCGCCCTCAATATTGTTTGCAGCAGATGGGAAGTTTAATACCACATCAGTGTCAGAACGTGAGATGAGCCGCGTATAAATTTAAATAAACAAACAATGGTTTAAAGGATCCCCAACCCACCACCCCTCGATTCCCAGCCCCAAGTATTTCAGACACACCAAATATAGTCACCTGCCTTAAACAGGAACAACCTTAAGGCACCATGAAGATGGGAAAATAGATAAGGATTCCCTCAAGTGGAACTTAGCTGGTTTTCAGGTAACCCAAAGGAAGTGGTTTGCCATTGCCTCCTTCTGGGGTGTTTTCTCGACTTCCACTGGGTGAACTTCTGGTGATCTCCCATCCAAACGGCAATCGGGCCGACCTTTCTGATTTTCACGCACTCCTCGAGCGGTATAAACGCGAGCGCTTGACTAGGAACTGGCTAGACTTGCAGGACGACTTGGTTGTGGGAGCCATAAGACATGTGTCGGTGATATGTCCATGAGTCAACCTTTCGGCGCAACAGATAACCCCGCTATTTATTTATTTCTCTCTCTCTCTGAAAGCTGTAACTCCAGTCCATGATCCACCAAGAGGACTGGAAAGTGGGCCGGGCCGAAGGGCGGGAGGGCAAGACAGGAATGAAAAGGAATGTCAGCGTCTCTCTCAATGCCGGAGAGCGCCTAGAAATAGCAGTAAGAAAGCAACAGGTCGTTTTGCTCAACATTTGGAGGCGTGGGAGGATTTTCGTGAGAACCTAACGTTGCGGAGGAAGCTTTTGTGGCACACCGCGTCCGGCGTCAGATGGGAAATTGCGCCATAGGGCGCATATATAAATCGCTGAGACACTCTCGGATAATACATTCGTGCTCCAAAGTCGAAGAACTTCCTAGGCTGCTCTTTCCAGAGGCCCGCCCCGCCCGCCCAACAGCAGCGTTGCAAAGGCGGCAACGCAAGGAGGCCCGCCGGTTGTGGCGTGGGCGGGAACAA
This sequence comes from Pseudoxenodon macrops, assembly GCA_032467955.1. Classification (NCBI taxonomy): domain Eukaryota; kingdom Metazoa; phylum Chordata; class Lepidosauria; order Squamata; family Pseudoxenodontidae; genus Pseudoxenodon; species Pseudoxenodon macrops. The sequence continues at coordinate 768 of JANHFT010041375.1, read as the reverse complement.
ACAAATCGACTCCGCTCGGAAGCCTCGCCTTCCTCACGAAACCAGGGCAAGGCTGTCAGTTGGCGCCCAGTAGAAATTACGCGCGCAAAATGGGGAAAAGATAGTGAAATTTTACGGAACCCAAGGCGGAATTTAGAGGGAAATACCACCGTCGATAACATCGCATTAGCGCTTTCGGACTATTTCGCTTAAATTATCGCACATAATAATTCCGAAATATTGTAAGCAGTTTGATTCCATGCTAGCTTTTCCGCACACCCGTTGATAAACAAAGTGGAGGGTAGCCAGAAGTTTACAATTATGCTGCACTATGAAGGTTCCTGTTGGATCCCCTGCTTGACTGTCTTCTTCCTTCCCTTTCAATTGGACCCTCAATTCAACTGGTGGGACTCATCTGGGGGTAGGAAGATGATGAATCTGCCTATTGAGATGAGATGGACTTTTGTTGCTTTTGTGATGTGGAGACAATAACTTCATCTATAAGGAGCTTATAGTGGACTATAGAAGGAATAGATCAGACATCCAGCCCTTGGTTATCAATGGAAACCAGGTGGAGCAAGTGGCTAGTTTTAAGTGTCTGGGTGTTATCATAAAAGAGGTGCCCTGGGGCACCCACATTGCAGCACTGGTCGAAAGGGCCCATCAGATATTATACTACCTGAGATTTCTCAGGAAACAACAACTGAATGAAAAATTCCTTGTGACTTTCTACAAGTAGCACCATAGAGAGTATTTTAACTTACTGCACCTGTGTATGGTTTGCCAATT
>JANHFT010041029.1:0-12366 GCA_032467955.1 Pseudoxenodon macrops | reverse complement strand
CACATATAGAAGTGGTTTGCTACTGGTTTCTTTTAACTTCCCTCTCTAATCTAAAGCTTTTCCCAAGTAATCTTGCTTAAGTCTTGTCTAACCAGACCAGACAATACTTAACTTTTCATGATTCACAAGAGAGAGTTTAGGGAAGAAGGCTGCATTTGTTGTATTTTAAGAGAAGGTGATAAGGAATTAAAATTGTTTATACTTGTGATGAAGAAATTTATATATTTCTTTTTCTTTACTATATTTTCATTTTTTTCTTTTTCCGCTATCTTTCTATTTTTCTTTTCTGCACTTTCTATTTTTTTCTTTTTTATACACTTAATTTGTAAACTTTGTGTCTTTTTACTGGTACCTTTTAATAAAACAGTAAAATAAAGAATGTCTTATTTCCCGTTACAGGATAGTAATCCTCTCCTCTCCCATTCCCCCAAATTTGACACAATTAAGGTCTCCATTCAGGTAAATATGCATATGATTGCAACACAGGAAAACAAGCATTTGCAGCAATGCTGGTAAGGCAGTGGAATATGGGAGGTCCCAAAATAGATTGTAATTGGGATGTAATTGGGATTTGTGTGCATACCTTTGTACCACTTATGCTACGTATAATTTTGTCTTCAGTGTCATTTCCCATAACTGAAATCAAGCACAACAACCTTAAGAATGATATTGAAGATTTTTGGTCACCTGATCTATAAGCTTGACAATTTTACATAATACTCTCATTTTCTAGAATAGTAATACGAGAATATTTCCTATATTGAGCTGGATATTTGCCCATCAAGTTTAATACTGCCTCAGACGACTGGCACCAGCTCTACAGGTTTCAGATTGGAATACTTCCCAGGGATTAATCCTGAAATTAATACCCTTGGCTGGGATTTAGATTTATTTTTACCTTCTCACTGTAGATCTGACTTAAAAAAAAAAACACCAACTAACACAATACACTTCTGCATTACTTGCATTCTATACTGCCATGTAGAATTGCATACTTCTTCTTGGAATGGCAAATGTTGTGCCTGTTGCACATTTAATTTGAAAAAATAAGAGGCCATTTTTAGAAGCTTTGGCAACAGTTCTATCAAGCCTGATCTTGAGAAATTATTATATTATGTACACCCCACTTTAAAAAACAGAAGTTAATCCAGCCAATGTATTTCTGTTTTTGGCTAAAGCCCTGAAGGATTAAAATCCAAGGATCCCTCCTGGTGGGTTAAAAGGCTGATCAAGGAACTGTTAACCATTACGAACATTATGTTCAGAGGAAAACAGGATACATATATCGAAGAAATGAACACTAATGTACTCTGCTTGGCTACCTCTTGGTCTAGCTTGTGATGCATGCTAGGCTCTTCTGTCTAATGATAAAGGGCAAATTAACTTTATTCAAACCTGACTCCTAGTGACTTCATAGACACAACCAGTGGCGAGATTCAAATAATTTAAATAATCTGCCCTAATGATTTCTTCCAACAACCAGTTCACCAAAATGCTCAGAAAGTTAACAACTGGTTCTCCCGAAATGGTGTGAACAGGCTGAATCCCACCACTGGACACAACCAAACAGTTCAGTAGTGGGTTGTTACCGGTTCTCCCCTAATCTAAGAACCGGTAGCGGCGGTGGCGGGAGGCTCGCCCACCTGTCCTGACATCATCACGGACGATCTGTGCATGCACAGAAGTGCCATGCGTGCACGTTCACAAACCGAACTGGTAGCGGAGGTAAGTAAAACCCACCCCTGAAACAGTTCATTTGCCATCAAATCACAATTGAATCTATTTAGTTATTCTGAGGCATGCTGCATCCCAACAAGATGCTCTCATTTAGGCTTGATAGGAGTATTTGGAACTTTGAAGCAGCTCAAAGTTAAGCTCTGACCCAGATTTTCCTTTTAAGTGCTGCCTGCATAGTCAACGAAAAGATATGTCAGTCAGCTTCAATACTTTAATTTAAGGCCTTGAAACAGAACAACAGGGATTCTGAGCCGAGAGGTTAGGTCAGTTTATTTTATTGTGATGACACTTCATGGTGACACTTAAAATACTACAGCCAATACTTCTGTAGTATAGTCTTAAACCAGGGGTCGGCAACCTTAAACACTCAAAGAGCCACAAAGGTCCTAACCAAAAGCCCCCCCATTCAATTCTGGAGCCGACAGGAAGTCCAGTTCCCCACCATAGAGTCTCCTCCTAGCATGGTGTCCTTTTTCCTCTGCCAACCAGAAGTCTGGTTCCCCACCATAGATTCTCCTCCTAGCATGGCGTTATTTTTCCTCTACCTGTCCTAACCGAAAGCCCTATCAATTGTGGAGCCGACAGGGAGCCGCAGCGGAAGGATGAAAGAGCCACATGTGGCTCCAGAGCCGCAGGTTGCTGACCCGTCTTAAACTCTTGTTTCAAAATGAAGACCTGTTGTAAGACAATAGAGAAAGACATCCACAATTGTGATTTGATGGCAAGTGAACCCACACACAAAGGTAAATGAAAAGTCTTACAGACTAAGTTAAGATTGTATACACAACACATCTCTCTAATATTTACATTGACAATTGCAGGAGAGGAATTATAGAATTAAACAATTCAAAGCTTTATTAAATTTTTTTTATTTAAAGGCCCAAGCATTCATGAGGTCAGATGCCTAGACTTAGGGTTTAAACAGGGAGGGAGGAGGAAGTGAGAGGAAGACAGGTTGTTAACATAGATGATGTGTAAAATAGATTACAAGTGCCTTATCAATGAAGAATTGTAAGAGGTTATAAAAAAACATTGTATTCCTTGAGACCTTTTGAGATTGCCTGAAACAATGAAAGTCTTTAATAAGTTACATTGCTACTAAAATCAACCTTAATCTTTCCTCCCCTCTGTATTTCCAGCCTTTTGAAAGCCACCCACCCACTAACACTACAAAAAATAGTATAACAACCTTGGAGCAGTGTGCAGAATAGAATTGCACCTGCCGGATGATAACACTCCATGGATTATTATGGCACATGTTAGTCTCCCACATTTTAAAAACATCCTGCCTTTTGAACAATATAAATAATAACCATGTTTTCAGAAGATTTGCCATTTTTAAAAGTTAGGTTAAAGTTAGAAACATTGCAAGCTCTGCCCTAGCTGCTACTTGTTTCTGGATCGTCACACATTACTGGCTGTTGGTTCTTCATTGTACTTATTGTGCGTGTCCTCTTATTTGGCACTGTACTTGCTGCAGTTCACATAATGAAACTATCCAGGGGTTTCTGTTGGGAGGAGGTCAAAACAGTCATTTTAAGTCATGAAAGCCAACCCAACCAAGCCCACAGGTTTGTTGTTATGGAGAAAATAGGATGAGGAAGGAGGATTAGGTATGCTTGTCGCCTTGAGTTTTTTATAATTAAAATAATAATAATAATGAAAGGGTAAAAAATAAATTAAACAAATAAAATATATAACTGAGGCACTGCCCTTTTCACTGTGCATATATATATACAAATTGTGGGCCTTCAATCACATGGTTGTAGCTGTAATCTTTACTTTTTTTGACCTTCTGCAGCTCTCAGTGAATGAGCTGATGTGACTAAACCTTTGATTGCCTAAATCAGAGTTTATATCATTGCTTCCATTCCAGGTTTATGGGGCAACAATTACCTCCCATAAAAGGAAGGAGGCTTCCTGTCTCCAAACACTATCCATGTCAATCAATCAATTTGGATTGTCTGTTGTTTTACCAAAAATATGTAAGATAAGGAGCCTTTTTAAAAAACAACAACCAAAAGGACCCTGGTAGGGATGATGTTTTGCTTTAAATCTAGAATTCTGAAAGGCTTAGAAATCAGCCTCCTTATTTAAAAGAAGAAATAAATACGGTAAAAACAGAGCCAGCCCCTAACCATTAGAATTAAAGTGGTGTGAAACTTGCAAAGTGGCTGTGAGGAAATGGGCTGTGTTGTTTAGGAAATGCGACTGTGCTGTCCTGCTGATTATGTGTTTATAATTTCCATACTTTTTCATGAGTTTTGGTTTTTGTCATGTCTTTGGTTATTTGGGCTTTTTTTCCTCTTTTTCTGCCTGTGTTTTGAACTGTTTGTGCGTGTAACTTAAGCCGCCCAAAGTCATATTGGTTGAAAGGGACAGCTTGGACAAATAAATTAAATTAAATTAAATAAAAATAATAAACAAATCAACCAACCAACTAAACGGAGGCCGGGGAATTTCGTCTTCCTTGCATACAATCGTAGACCAAAAATCACGCGCCAGTCGGGTTACGAGTCCAACTTTCCCAGTTCTGGCGACTTTTCATCCTTCACTATTTAATGGCAAAAGATGCCCTGGCTTGGACCAAGCACGTATTCTATCAGTGAGGCCCCCCCCTAATCGCCCCCCCATCAATCGCCTCATTTCTCCCAGCTATGTGCCGCCGTCCTACTTCCACCTTCACACACACACAGGCTTGTCAAGGTTTTGGGCCGCGGTCACCCTCCCTGGCATTGACGGGAGCCGCAACCCCTGCAGTCTAGAGAGCGCCACGTTGGGGAAAGAGCCCCCCGCGAAAGTGGTTTGCCGGCGGAGTCTCCGTCGCCGCTCAAGAACAGCAACCCATTCGCTGCCGGCCTCTCCTTTGACGTCAGCCTCGGGTTATTAAGAGCCGCGCCAAGGCAACTGGCGCACCGAAACCTGAGAACCGGTTGCAGGAGCCGAGAAGGGCCGCTAGGGGCGCTGCGGAATTTAAACTCCGCGCACAGCTCGCTCGGAGGCTGCTGTGTGCACCATGAGGGGCTCCGGCGCGATCGGGCTACAGCTGGTCCTGCTCCTGGCCCTTTGGGGTCCCGCGGAAGCTCAAACTTCAGGTACCTCCGTTTCCTTCGTCCACTCGTGGGTCCCCTCCTTTTCATCCGTCGCAGGGCGGCTGGAAGGCTCTGCAGCGACCCAGGCGGAGTCATCCTTGGGTCGTCTCGTCTTCCAAGGAGACTTGCTAAGTCACCTTCGTAGAATCCACTCTCAGCAAAAGAGAGGGGAAAGAAAAGGGGGAAAAAAGTATTCCACCCGGGACGAGCAATAAGTGCTCCTTCTTCTGGGGAGGAAAAAAAAAAAAGACGCTGAGAAGAATCGGTCTCCTGCCTTTGCATATTTGGGGACTAGTGCATCCAAGCTGCCTGCTTTGAGGGCATTGGGACCCGATTCCCGCGCCCAATAAATAGATCCCCGGGAAAGAGATTGTGGTTATGAGCCTCTTAGATCATGAAGACTTTGTTTGGATTTATATAACGGTGCATAAGAGATCGTCGTAGTCCCCAAACCTCGCTGCCTCTAAATTATTTCATTAGTGTTTTACTTGAATGAGGGTTTGTCTGTGTGAGTGTGTGTGTGCGTGCGCGCGCGCGCCAAAGAATGATGAAGTACCTAAAGATGGGCAACAGTCGCTGAGAATAGAAGATGGTGCTCTCCAGGCACCATTTCCTGTGATTTTATCTTAGCAATGCTTGTGATGATCACTGGCAACTAACCTTAATAACTGCAGCTCTTACACAGCTCATTCCTGGATTAGTCCATTCTTTTCTTTTTTCTTTTCTTTCTTTTCTTTTTTCTTTTCTTTCTTTTCTTTTCTTTCTTTTACTCTCTTTCTCCCTCCCTGCCTTTCTCTCTCTCTCTCCCTTTCTTTCTTTCTTTCTTTCTTTCTTTCTTTCTTTCTTTCTTTATCTCTGTCTCTTTCTTTCTCCCTTTCTTTTTCTCTCTTTCTCCCTCCCTGCCCTCTTTCTTTCTTTCTTTCTTTCTTTCTTTCTTTCTTTCTCTCTCTCTCTCTCTCTCTGTCTGTCTCTTTCTTTCTCCCTTTCTTTTTCTCTTTCTCCCTGCCTTCCTTTCTTTCTTTCTTTCTTTCTTTCTTTCTTTCTTTCTCTCTCTTTCTCTTTCTCCCTCTTTCTTTTTCTCTCTTTCTCTCTCCCTGCCCTCTTTCTTTCTTTCTTTCTTTCTTTCTTTCTTTCTTTCTTTCTTTCTTTCTTTCTTTCAGTTTAGAACTTTGTTGGGCATTTTATTCCACAGTATATGTCCCCGTTGACGAGAACATTCAATGCTCTATTGAAATGGACTCTATAATTTATCTCTGGCCTATAAAAGTTTATATCCTGCAAGCCTGCTGGTTTGTAGGGTTCCTCAGTTTTACTATTCGACTAAAGTCAACACTGGCACCAAAAGCAAAGGTGTTCTGAAAACTCTTGGCTACTGTATTGGTTGCTGCCTGTTGGGAGAATGGCTGGCTGTGATCTCATCACACATTCCTTTTACCAGACATTATCAGGCATAGTGTAGGAGAGATTCACAGCCTCTTGGGTGAGAAACCAAAGTCTTAGGAGTATAATGGATCGTTGTGCACATTTAGCTCAGCAAAAAGAAAATGAAAAGGTGGTAGTCAAATGAAAGTCATAGTTGATGATAGACCAAGCCAACAAATATGGGGTGCTTGGAACTGGTGGGGAAGGTGTGACTGAAACTTAGGAATTGACTTTTCTTCTTAGAGTAAGCACCAAGATTTTGTACTTTCGAACTGGGGCAGAAGCAAGACAATATATGAGATCTCTCACCACTCAATAATTCTGTGACTATATTGGGGATACTAGACAATGCCAAAATTCAGGTGGCAACACCCAGCTGACATTGGCTGATCTTGAAATAAACAACCAAGCAAATCTTAGTACTTGAATGATAAAAGATGAGGGTTGTAGCTTAAGCTGGAAAATTAAAATTAATTGAAAGATATTTTTTACTTTATTATTATTACTTTAAGAACTACATTGTTTTTTAAAATTAAACCAGACTCCCCTTTTATAGGACAAAGGCTGGGATGGGCCTTAATCTCAGGACAAAAAATTAATATTTTTGAGAATCTTTTCAACCCCTTCTAATCTTTTGAGAAGTCTTCATAGTAAAGTGCTGTTAAAAATTTAACTTCCTCTCTCCCAGTGCAACCAGCTACATGTAGATATGTTGCTTTGTTTCAGTTAAAACTGCCATGACGTAACCACAACCACAAAAACACAGTGACCTGATTCTCACATTGTGCTAAATCTTGCTTAAACAATATATTGGTTATTCCAATAAGACTGAAAATCCCATGAAACCGTGTGATTTGGTCTAGACACAGAAAGTTCATATTTGGCTTATACCATAAAATGTTTTGTTCAATTGTGGGATAGTATCTTATATTCTCTACACTCAAATATCCATGAGGTTAGTTGCTTTTTAAAAACAGCTAGTTGAACTGTATATTTATTAGTATTCTTTCTCTTGGCACAAAACACATTTCAAAACCTTCTGTGCCTTTGAATGTTGCTTCATAATAAGCACACCCGCACTTACACAATTTCTGACATTTTGCTTTTCCTGTCCCTATCACAGCAAATCTCTCTTAGAAAGTGTCATCACCATTTTCCATCTGAAAATGAATGGAGATAATGTTTCATTAAATTTTATATTAAGTGATTAAAACAAGAGAGAGAAAAACCTTTCGAGAAGCGATTCATTAACGTTCTTAATTGTATACATCGTTATTATTAAAATGTTCTTTTCGTGATCTTTTTTAACAGTATATTTGATTAGCATATGTTTAATCAATTTCTGCAAAATAATTTACAGCAAAATAAGCTGATTTAAGAAATTAAAACTCACACATAAAATTCAGGTTAAGTTATTTAAACTAGAGTTATAATCCTATAATTAAACCTTACTGGAAGCCTGATGGTTTCCAGATAAAAATTGGGAGACCCTGATTTCTATTTCTGCCTTAGGCACAAAGCCAACTTGGGCCAGTCATTCTCAGCCCTAGGAAGCAGGCAATGGCAAACACCTTTGAACAATTTTCTGAAGAAAACTGCCAGGATTTGTCCAGGCAGCCTCCAGTAGTCAACAGTGATTCAAAGGCAGAAACAACAACAACCGAATCTCCCCACACACACATACATACTTAGAAAAAAGTACTGTGAAGCTCTTTAGGAGTTATTTCCGAATAGATATATATACTATGTGATCCTCTTGATTTTAATTGGATTTAGACCTCATCCAATTCTGTAGTGGCCACAGTTTTATCTAGCTCTATTACTACCACTACAGAACTGTATGTGACAAAAATTCTGGTGGAATAAGATTGGTCAAGAGAGAATGTACTGTGTTTCCCCGAAAATAAGACAGGGTCTTATTTTCTTTTGATCCCCGAAATAAGTGCTTGGCCTTATTTTCGTGGAGGTCTTATTATTTTTGAGGTGTAGGAGGCCGCAAGCGTAGTCACCTCATGGCTGCTACTGTGTTTTTGGGAGGGCTTATTTTGGGGGGATGGCTCATTTTCGCACATGCAATTAAAAGCCTGATTGGGCTTATTATCCAGGGAGGTCTTCTTTTCAGGGAAACGGGATGACTGTAGTTCTATTTATCCGTTATTCTTTTTAAGCAAGAGTCAGTAGCATTGATAGAATTCTTGACTACAACAAGTTCACATTGCCAACATTTATTCATTGCAAAATACATTTGATAAAAAGCATGCCTCAGAATAGAAGCACAAAACAGGATCAATGGCAGTTAAAGATAGACAATTTTGATTTAACAATTTTCATTGGGTAGCAAATTAATGTAGAATTTGCTGATCAATGTATAGCTTATGCTGAATTCTCAAATCCAGGTACACTTTAGACTGGGAAGACATTAATTAATATAAGAAAATCTTAAGGTGCAATTGAGTTAGGGGGGGGGGAACCCAAGGGGACATTTGATAGAAGTTATAAAACCAGACTTGGGTAGAGAGAACATTTTCTTCTTTCATGGCTATTTTGGGATTGTCCAAGTATTATTCTGTGAACAAAGTTGTATATCTTCGTATTATTTTAAAATGAAATTAACTTGCCCAGAAGAAGGTGACAGACACTGTTTTAGTTATGTAACAAAATTCAGCCACATGGATTTATCTGGTTCCTTCAGCTATTGTTTACTTCCCCTTCTGGTGTTCAGTGTTTACAAGACTGTTGTTGCAGACTGTTTTTCCCCTCTTAAAGAGTAACAAACAACGGCATCATCAACAACCTAAAGAATTTCAACTGTTGAAGCAGGAATGCATGTATATGAATAACACAACCTCTCTTTTGTGCGGAGATTGGTTTCCTAAGATCCCACACCTAGAAAAGGGCTTTGTTGTTATCATACAATATGGATTTAAAATTCAGCTTTACTGGTAACTTTCTACTTGCTAAGACCCTAGCTCAGAGGATAGCAACCTGCAGGCCTGGAGCCTCATGTGGCTCTTTCACCCTTCTTCTGTGGCTTCCTGTCACTGAAAATATGCGTCACAACCACCAATGTGCAACACACGCTATTTATTGAGCTTTTCAACCTCTGGTAGGCCAATCCTGGATAAATCCAAGAAAAGAAAAGTTTCAGAACATTTAATTCAACAACACATGCTAGTTTTGTGGCTGCTCAAGAAATAGCCAGGCACAGGAAGGGTTTTGTGGCTCCCGGTGTTTTCTTTTCTGTGGGAAACGGGTCCAAATGGCTCTTTGAGTCTTTAAAATTGCAGACCCCTGCCCTAGCGAAACACCTGGTTCAGAAACAGGTTATTTTTAACAGGGGTGGTTGGAAAGCAGAACTAGGGTGAGATACTGCATCAGATGCTGCTTGTGGTTTATCTTAAAGCAGCTGAAGCCATCAAGTGAAGCCTTCTAGTAGTTTATGTAGGAATCCACATTAAAGTGTCCTAAGTAACTATGGTTGGATATTCAAAGCCGGTCTAAGCCAGAGACCCAACTGTGTGCCTTTGAGAAACTGAACAGGAACATAGCAACATTCTCTCTTGTGGGGTCCTTGGCCCTATCTTTATTGTTATATTCTCTGATGTTCAGTGGTTTAATTTTAATCAGTAAACCAAAAGTAAACTAACTAATATTAAACTAAACAAAACCAGGTTTAAAAGTTCTTCTAATAACATATTAATTTTAGCAGCTTTAGGAAAGGCCAAGATAACGCTAAGAAAACTGCCCACCTTGCTTTGCCAGAGTTTTGTGATAGGTGAAGGTTGCACTCCATGAATTGGTCAAGTATTTGGGTTTAAGATCATAATCCCCTCAGTGTAAATGATTTCTTAAGTTTAAACACATTACAGGAAAAGAAAAGAATTTACTCCCTGGTGCAGTATGTTTAGTTAAGGAGGTGTATGCAAAATACCAGAACTTTTAACAGATACATTTTTATTGGTTAAGAACTTACTTTGCCATTATATGTGTTATAAGTAGCGTGACCCCGCCCACTTCATTTGTAGAAGTTTTGAGATTAGACACGAATGGTATATTTGTCAAAGATTTGGGGTTGGGTTTTGCTGTTTTTCTCCCCTTAGCTGCAAATATCTGTAGCTACACACTTACCAGAAAGATGAAGATGATGTATGTAATGTATGTATGATAATAGCTCATAATAGATAGATAATAGATAGTAGATAGATAGACAGACAGACAGATCATCTTATTTATTTATTTATTTATTTATTTATTTATATATATCATTTTTATTATTTTTATAAATAACTCAAGATGGTGAACATACTTAATATTTCTTCCTCCTATTTTCTTCACAACAACACTATCATCATCATCTTTTAACAACCCCATAATCCCTTGTGGGGTGGAGTTGGGCAACTGAATGGAACTAGCAGAGTGTTAAATGGCCGGATGCCTTTCCTGTTGCCAATGCGGAGTTTTGTTTAGGAGATATATTCCCATTGTGCCCAGAGAGAGAAATATCTGCCTCTACTTAGGATCGAACTCCTGATTGTGAGTCAAGAATCCACCTTTAGGCCATGACACCACTCCTCAGAACAACCCTATGATGGGTGGAAAAAGAAGGACTAGTCCAAAGTTACCCAGATGGCTTTCATGTCCAAGGCTCACCTAGAATTCACAAGCTCCTGGTGCTTTAACTACTGGGTATATAGATAGTTATTCCCATTTACATTTTTCTTGATTTGATTCATCTACTCACAGCTGCAGCTACTGCTCCAGTAATAGGGTAAAAATATTGGGGAGGGGGGAAACTATCTTGAATCATACCAGGAGTCTCTCTGTTCCAGCCTTTTCTCACATTCATCAAGCAAAACCTCTCAAACAGAGTAGGGTGAAATCTTACTATCCCTTAGAATAAGGAGCCCGACTATGTAGAATTATGAGACTTTGTATATTGGAGATTATCTATAGCCATCATGATTAGTAGTCATGGTTACTAACCCTCTGCTAACATATTTTGCAAAGCTCCTGATCCATATCTATGAAACTCACCTGTCCTTTTTCACGTGATGGGAATTCCTACCTCTGACATATTTTGCCAGATTCATAGCAGCAACTACACTATGTATTCATATACTTTCATGCTTTGTCAGTGTGAACACTTATTTTTGAAATTTGCACTTTTTCTCCAGTTACCCAGTGATTGGTTGCTTTCTTCTGGTTTTTAAAAATGCAAATGTTTGAAAACATCATGGGGCCTTGATGTCAAGTCTCCACTGCTACAAATGTATGCTAGAATTGCTTTGCAGAATCAGTCTAACACCAATCTTAGTCCAACAGGTAGCCAAAACACCTTGGACATTCAGAAGCTACTGACAAAGACATTACTTTCTTTCTTGGTCTTGTTCTCCTGAAGTTAGTATTTGGAGACATGCTGCCCCAACCCAGAAGTAATGTTGTGTTTCAAGTCTTAAAGAGTCCTTGATAGACCTCTCCTCCATGAAATTTATTTTTTTAAAGCTGTCCAACAGTCAGTGGTCATCATCATATGTGTGGCAATGAATCCCACAGACTATTTATTGTATGTGCTGTCATATACAATGATCCTGGGGCGGGTAATTCAGTTGAAATGAATTTAACACAATCTTCAGAAACTGACATATTGCGCATGTTTGCGCATGCGTGCACACAATGTAGTATGTGAATATTGGCATATCAGATAGTGCTAAGAGTTATGATGGCTACATTAGTATATATACCACCCACTTGCATTACGGGCTGTAAATGGCTTAAACATTTTTATATATTTCAAACAACTTGGAACAAAGTCAAAATGAGGTTTTAAAAAAATCATAGAATCCAACTTAACTGAAGTTAATTCTAACAGTTAACATACCAAACTACAGTCTTAAAGACATTTTGTTGGCTGAAGTGGAGAATGAAATACGGTTCTTACTTCAACACTTCAGGAAAAACAAATATCAGTCTGTATGCAGACATTCCTTGACATACGACCATTGAAAGTTCTGACGGTGCTAAAAAAAGTGGCTTATGACCAGTGGTGGGATTCAAATAATTTAACAACCGGTTCTCTGTCCTAATGATTTCTTCCAACAACCAGTTCACCAAACTG
>JANHFT010040868.1:0-12377 GCA_032467955.1 Pseudoxenodon macrops | reverse complement strand
ATGTTACCTAGTTAGGATAATGAAACGTCTGCAACAAAACAAGCAAGCTCAGAGAGCACCAAGGACCCCTCATGTCAACCCTGAGCTACAAATATTCACCTTTAATATTTAATATTTCCAAATGGTCTTCTTTGAAATAAAAATTCACAAAGGCATCATGTCAAAAATACATCAAGCAACCAACCAACCAACCAACCAATCAGTCAATCAGAATAGAGCTGCAAGGGACCTATTCTAGCCCAACCCCCTGCTCAAGCAGGAGACCCTATACCATTTCAGACAGGCAGCTGTCCACTCTTTTCTTAAAGACCTCCAGTGATGAAGCACCCACAACTTCTGGAGGAAATTGGTTAATTGTTCTCACTGTTGGGGAGTTTCTCCTTAATTCCAGGTTGCTTCTCTCCTTGATTAGTTTCCACCCTTCGTTTCTTGTCTTGCTTTCTGGTGCTTTAGAAAATAAGTTGACCCCCACCCTTTCTTTGTGGCAGCTTCTCAAATACTCAAATACTGCTATCATGTCACCCCTTATCCTTCTTTTCTCTAGACTGGTCAAACCCAAATCCTGAAACCTACATCAACATGCTGTAAACCAGGGGTCCCCAATCTTCAGTTCGCAATCTGGTACCAGGCCATATCCCGTTCTCAGCCGGTCCATGGAAGTTGTGAAAGCGGTTTGCACACACACCAAGCCATCCCCTTCCCCCCTTCCTGTCACCTCAGCCACCTCTGCCACTCCGCCTAGCCAGAAATGTTGGAGACTATCGCTGTAGACAACATAACATTGAAACAAGAGCAATAATAGAGAATGCAAATAAAAATGATTACAAGCATTTTTAAAAGCCTGAAGTCCTTTCCTAAAAATGGAGAGTGTGTCTGGGAGTAAAGTAAGAGAAAATATTTTCCTTTCTGCTCAAGCACTAACTTGTTATAAGTGGCAATGTCCTCCAATGTCCTCTCCCACTGATTACAATAATCAAAATGACCTCAAGGTATTTTGAAGTTTGAGGCAGTTAAGCACAGACATCCCCAGCTAAACGTACTTTGTAGTTGAATTAATGGGGTATTGGGGGATTAACACCAAGGTACTAATCAGGTTTTTTGCAGACATTTTACCCCATGTCTCTGCAAACTTGTTAAATAATAAACAGCTGCCCCTTTAAAGACTGATTCCTATAGCAGCTCTCCCTCCCTCCCGCTCTCTCTTTCTCTCTCTATTTCTCTGTGTCTCTGTGTCTCTGTCTGTGTGTAAGTCTCTCTCTCTTTCTCTCTCTCTCACACACGCAACCTTTATGAATTATGAAGGCTTCATAATTAAACAGTTGATTGCTTTGATTCTGCAAAACCTATATTGCAGTGGTAACATTTGGTATTTTATCAAACTTTTCCCAGGTTTTGTCAGGTGGGGAAGATAAGGTCCATGCATGAAGGTTCAATTAAGCTGATTTATTGCTAAAAGCCAACGCATAGGAATCTTCTCAACTAATGGTCAACACCTGGTTAGAATTAGATAAGGGTAAACGGTGGGCTGGAGTTAGTTAGCTTGTGACTATGTGGGGATTTTAGGCCGATCCCTCTTTTCTGCGCTTGCAGGTTCTCTTGAGACTTTCAAGAAGAAATTGGACTACCATTTGTCGGAAATGGTGTAGGGTCTCCTACTTGAGTGGGGGGGGTTGGACTAGATGACCCACAAGTCCCTTCCAACTCTGTCAATCCATTAACTGTTAGATAGGATCTTTGAACCTAATATGTGAGATCCTGGATGACCAGCAGGAGGTGCAAATAGGGTGTGTTATGCCTCTTTTTGTTGCCCCTTGATGCATTATTTTGAATTTTTGCAACTCAGATAGGATAGCCCTTTTTAGACAAGGATTTCTTATGCATTTCAAGGATTTCTTCATGAGGTTTAACTAAAAGAAAGAGAAATATCCAAAAGCTGGATTTATGCCCAAAATTATATTGTTTTAACAATTCCAGAATTTACCTATATTCTAACTACATCTAAGTATATTAATAGCTTTTTATCCAGATGTGTATATGGCAACTGAAGGATTCTTTGATGGAAGTGGAACTATTCCAGATGTCATCTGTTTTCCTGAAGCACTGGGCTGATTTGTTATGCTGGTTATGCTTGTTGCTTTGGCTTCAGTTGTATCATGGATGTTTTAGATGAGCCATGGTGACACAATGGTTAGAACGCAGTATTGCAGGCTAACTCTGCCTTTTGCCCACTGCCAGGAGTTTCCATCCTTCCGAGGTCAGTAAAATGTTGTTGTTGGGAGCAATATGCTCACTCTGTAAACCGCTATAAAGAGGGGGCTATAAAGCAATATGTAGCAGTATATAAGTTAAGTGCTGGTGCTATTTAGCTTTCGTGATATTATATGTCAGGCCCTGAGAGTTGACAGTTAACAGAAAAATAATTATTAAGTCAAAGAACTGCAGTATGCTTCTTAAGTTCAGCCTGAACAAGAAATGGTTTCCCACTTCACTTGTTCTTGGGTAAAAAACTATAGGTTTGGATTAATAGGATCAAAATCATTGATGGATACTGGCAGATGTTTGGGGCAGATAGCACACACAAGCAATTCAGGAGCACACAGATAGTCCTCATCTTATGATTGGTCACTTAGCAACTGCTCTGTTGGGAGAGCAAGGATAGCAATAACTGAGGCGAGACACAACTAGTGAATTCAGCCTTTATTGGCGTAAGTTAACAGTGCAATAGGCGACTCTGAACCCGCAACAACAGAACCCGTCTGACAGCTCTTTATATAGAGGCTGTTAGACACTTCAGCCAATGGCGGGGCTTTAATTCTCCCGCCAAGGGTAAACTCTAAGTAACCAATAGGGGGAGACGTCTGTGTCACCATGGCGAGCATTTAGAGAATGCAACAGCAACTATTTGAAATTATATTTCCCTCCCCCAAAAAAGTTTCAATGGACTCCTCCTCCTTCCTCTTCCTTCTCCTCCTCTTCCTCTTCCTCTTCTCCCTGCTCTTCCTTCCTTCCTTCCTTCCTCCTTCCTCCTCCTTTCCAACTCCCAAGTCCACCCTTTCCATCTTGAATGGCTAAGATGCCAGAAACAAACCACAGCTGTAAGAATAAGAAAAGGAATCCAAAACAAAAGCCATTTAGAGTCTCACCATTTCTTTTTGTTATCTTCTTTCTTGCCCAAGTTCAGATTGCAATTTTCGATGTTAAAGATTTAAGAAAAAGATGCAACATCAAGCAGCCGGAGGAACCAAGGCAGAGTCTCTCTCACAAAGAAAGAATCTCCATTAGTGAAATGGGGAATGTGAGACAAATGGCAGAAATAAAGCAAGGATTTTATTAAATGTCTCTGCAGCCACATTGCCAATGAGCTGGCCGGAACATTCCCTGGAGATTCCTCCTGCACACAGCTATTATAAGGCATGCCACTTAATTGCTCTATCAGTTTTGTAGTTTGAATATTACAAGGCACACTTTTTAAATTATTGTTTGAGAAAATCCTTTTTTTAAAACTTCTGCTAATGGTTTGACCTCTTTTGGCGAGGAACTACAGGAAAATATCAGCCCTCTAAATTATACCCCCGCCCCCATCCTTCACTGGCAAATTCAAACTGGCTGAATTTATATTTTTTGCTGTGATCAGGTTGTTATATGTTTTCATAGAGCACTTCAACAATATAACCATCAGCCACCTTAAAGGATCCGCAGCCTCTGGCACAGCAGAACCGGTCTTGTGTCTATCATTTCCTGTAGCTAGTTAAGAAACTATTCTTTGCTTTTGGATTTTTTTTCCTTCCTCCACTCTTCTTTGAAGAACTCTTCTAGCTCAGCAATGCTAGCTTACTTCGCATACATCGCACATTTGAAGGCAGGACAAGAAACAACGGATGGAAACTACTCAAGGAGGGAATCAACCTAGAACTTAGAATTGTCAGTGGAATGACTTGTCTCCAGAATTTGTGAATGCTGCAACACTGGAGGTTTTAAAGAAGAGATAGGACATCCATTTGTCTGAAATTGTATAAGGTTTCCTGCCCGAGAAGGGGGTCGGACTAGAAGACCTCCAAGGTCTCTTCCAAAGGTTTTCCATAATACAGGTAGTCCTTGACCAAACAACAGCTAGTTTAGTGACCATTTGAAGTTACAAAAGCACTGAAAAACAGTGACTTATGACCCCTTTTCACACTTACAACCATTGCAACATCCCATGGTCACATGATGTAAATTCAGAAGCTTGGCAACTGACTCATATTTATGACAGTTGTTGTATTCAGGGGTCATGTGATCAACTTTTGCAACCTTCTTACAAGCAAAATGTCAGGGTTCCAAGTAACACCCCCAACGAAAGAAGACTCCGAGGTTAGACAGTCCTCAAAATAAATGTGGCAGGCCCAAAGATCCAATGCCCAAGATGGCTTCCAGGCCTGACACAAAGTCAATGGGGAAGGCAGATTCACTTAACAACCATGTTATTTACTTAACAACTGCAATTATTTTTCACTTAACAACAGTGGCAAAAAGGTGGTAAAATGGAGCAAATTCACTTAACAATTGTCTCATTTAGCAACAGAAATGTTGGGCTCAGTTGTGGTCATAAGTTGAGAACTGCCTGTATTGAAATCTGAGGACTGTGAAAACTATTCCTAAAGTTTTGCCTTTCTCACCACGTTATGACTAGATGCATGGTTTGGATCCCTTTCTTGCTGAAATGGCCGCCATCTTTTCAACTGGAGTCTTGTTATAGTTCTAAAATTCTTGAGGAAGGCACCAAAGTTTAGTAAATAAGCAGTAAAAATTCGGGCTGTTGCAATTGGTCCTCTGCAGTTAACTTTGAGTTAAGCTGCGAAGTTTGCTGAATGTATAAACTTGTCCATGTAGTTTTCTGGATACCATTGTGGAAAAGGTTTACTGTTCCTTCCCCAGGATTTTAACAACAATATTGTCAGCCTAGAATACAGCTTTTGTATTTCCTGGTGATCTCCCACTTGAGTTCTAACTAGGACTTAACTTATTAGCTTGTCGAAATCAGCCAAGGTCACCAGGTATGATTTAAAATTAAGACCTAATTTTTGGAAGAAGAGGCATGGTGGCCCAGCGGTTAAGATGCTGGGCTTGTTGACTGAAAGGTTGGCAGTTTGAGACCTGTGTGCTGTGCGATGGGGTGAGCCGCAGCTCCTTCCCACCTAGCAATTTGCCGCAGCTCCTTCCCACCTAGCAATTTGAAAGCATTGCAAATGTGAATAGATAAATAGGTACCACTTTTGTGGGAAGGTAACAATGTTCCATGCACCTCAGTATATAGTCATGCTGATCACATGACCATGGAAGCATTTTCGGACAACACTGGCTCACTCAGCCAGGAAACGGAGATGAGCATCGCCCCCTAGAATTGGACACAACTGGACAGGAAGAATCTTTACCTTAATGTGTAGCCTGCTGGATAAAGACCTTCTCAGCCTGGCATTTCCTCCAATTTGATTGATTTCCCAGAGATACCCAGTGCAATAGCCAAGACCCAACAACCAGCATAGCCAGAGGGATTGGGGGGATAGGGACAGGTAGTCCTCAATTTATGACCACAACCGAGCCCAAAATGTCTGTTGCTGAGATAGTTGTTAATTGAATTTCATCCCATTTTATGACCTTTCTCGCCACCGTTGTAATCACTGCAGTTGTTAAGTTAGCAACACGATTGTTAAGTGAATCTGTCTTCCCCATTGACTTTGCTTGTCGGAAGGACCCTGCAACCGTCATGAATAAGCCTCTGAATTTTCATCACATAACCATGGAAATCCTGCAAAGATCGTAAGTGTGAAAAAGGCTCATAACTTAAGTCACTTTTCTCAGTGCTGTTGTAATTTCAAACAGTGACTGAATGAACTGTTGTTAAATCGAGGACTACCTGTATTAGAAATGCTGAAAATTATATAAGCACAATATCTTTCTGAAGTTTGATACGCAAGACATGTTTTCTTCCTGACTCAAACTCTCTTTGTCTTTAACCCAAACAAGGCATTCCATGCCGTTTTGGACTCAGGGCAAATATCACATCATTGCCACACTACATATCAGACATTAATACAATTGAGAATGTCCAGAGATATTTCACGGGAAGAGTCCTCCACTCCTCTGCTCGCAACAGAATACCTTATGCCAACAGACTTGAAATTTTGGGCCTAGAAAGTTTAGAACTACGCCGCCTTCGATCTGACCTAAGTGTAGCACACAAAAGTATCTGCTACAATGTCGTACCTGTCAATGACTACTTCAGCTTCAACCATAACAATACACCAGCACACAATAGATACAAACTTAAGGTAAACTGCTCCAAACTTGATTGCAAAAAATTCGACTTCAGCAACAGAGTGGTCAATGCCTGGAATGCACTACCAGACTCTGTTCTTACATCCCCAAATCCTCAAAACTTTAACCTTAGAATGTCTACTGCCGACCTCGCCCCATTCCTAAGAGGTCAGTAAGGGGCTTGCATAAGCGCACCAGCGTGCCTACCTACCATCACTGCCCTAATGTCCCCATTTATTCATACAATATCATGTACTAATAACCACGCTTGTACATATTATATAAACACAATCCTGTTTATTCTTTGTCTGTAATGTTATACATGCTTGACAAAATAAAATAAATAAAAAAGAAATAAATTGCTGGATGCGAAGACTTGAAGACAGAAAGCTGTTTGTGCTGCAAAACGGGAAACTCAAGTTTGCTATTCAGAGGAAGAGCAGCAGTGACTCCACTGAAGCAGAAAACAGAAGCCTGTTGGATTGCCTGGGTTCAGTTCAACGTGATGTCCTCAGATGTTACTGCTTTCATCTTTGTCGTTTCATTTCTTTTGTTTATTTTGAAAGGAGGCTGGCCAGCAAAGGGAACCTGTTTGTTTTGAATCCCTGGACGGGCTGCCAAAAGAGCATGCTCAGCTACACACCGTAATAATTTAGCATTTTCAGCAGGCAAGTCATCCATCTTGTCTAGACAGAGAAATTTTGAGGCACGAAATGATTTGAAATGCCGAAGCGAATAATGCTAAAATGACTCCCACCTTTTCAATCTTCCATAGCATCTTTACCTGATTGTGGAGAGTATCATTTAGTTTAAATCTGTAATCAAACAACACCGAGCCAGATACATTTCTGAGAGCTTAGAATATGATAACATTCCAGGGAGAATTCTGTCAGCATTTTCTTCACCATACACAACCATTTCCTCTTGTGTGTGTGTGTGTGTGAGTGTGTGTTCAAATCAATAAAGACAATGTCCCTTCTCAGATGGGGTGGATATTCGGTATATGTTATGTGTAGGAGGTGCCAATACAGTCATATTGAACTTGTTGACCTTAATTCTTCCCATGGCAAACTCTGTACTGACTAAATCTGAAAAACCAAATGGCATTTTTTTTCTTTTCAATTAATCTATTACAGGTATTGGAAGTCATCACCCCCAGACTGCACAGAAACCCGCTCATCAAATTTCAAAAGGTTTTGTTTAGGAATTCCAAAATCTCATGAGATCTTGCTCATGTTTCACAATATTTCAGGGTAAGTTCATATAATATTTTGTGAGATCGCTTGTCAGAATTTTATGAGAGATATAAACCAACATAATCTTGGCTGGGATTCAGCTATTAGGCTAGATCAGTGAAAGGGCAGCTCCATTTTTGGCCTTGATTTTTGGCTGTTTTTCGCCCTCTGGAGGCTTTAGAAACTTTCAGGGAAGTCTCCGGAGGACGAAAAACTTTGGGTTCCCAAATTTCCACTTTGCCCATTTTTCACCCTCCAGAGGCTTCAGGGAAGCCTCCTGAAACCTCTGGAGGGCAAAAAATGGCTCAATGGGGAGGGGGTGCATGCAGGTGGATGTGCACATGTGCAATATGTGTGTGGGGGTTGTGTGCTGGCACGTGCATGTATTTTAGCATGTGCACACTGCCATTTTTGGCACGCAAGAAGAAAAAAATTCGACATCCCTGGGTTATATCTCACAGTGATATTCATGCCCAGAAAGGAGTGCTGGATCATGATTTACTATTCCAGATTGAACCAGGATTTACAACTCCAGTCTCCCTCACTGCAGTCTTTACTACCTAGCTAACCTTCTCCAATCTTGAAAACAACAACAACTAAGAGTCAAACCTAATTCATGTTTGGATGAGAAATCACAGAATTTGCGGGCTGAACGTGAAAGGTGAAAATCCTGAAAGGTGGCAACGGCAAACTACTTTTGTGTCATTGTCAAGAAAACAATATGTATGGGTTAGTATAACTACCAGGAGCCACAGACCACGCATGGAAGACTTTACCCACTAAGAATTCCACGCCTCTTTCAAATGACTGTAAAATCAATTATATTATAAAATGAATTCCACGTTCCAATAACTATCTGACGCTTCTCGAATATCGCAAACAAGTTCTCCAAGCAGCTGTGCTAGAGTTCATTTAACAATTTTAAGACTCATATTCCCCAAGCAGCTGCTTTGTTGAACTTTTCTCCTATCCCAGACCTGGGAGGGAAACATGATGGCATAAATTGCATTATACCCACAGTATGCCCTTAACACCATTCAGAATAGCTTTGGGCTATTATTGATTTATGCATTTATTTATGCATTTAGAGATTTATGTGGCCACTCACCAACCATAAAACATATCACAATAACTCAACAACAACAATAAAACAAAACAAATCACACAATCGGGGCAGAACGATATGCACTCAACCTTCCAGAACAAGTCCACCTAACATCCTGGTTCCTGAGGGAGCAAGTAGAATTTCAGAATCTTTTTGAAGGCTAAATGATCAGGGTCGATCAAATCTTGCAATGTAAGGCTATGATTGATAGTTTCCCCACTTCAAATTCCAGTTCCCAGTCTGTCCCCCAAATCATAGGAAATACTGCCAATGTGTTAGATGGGTGCTCTGCCCAAATCATTCCCCCCTCCCTAATTTTTCATACTTTATCAATTTTGCAACTACTCCAAGATAGCCAAGGTAACAAGTATCTCTAATGCAGTCCTAGGCTGCCTTAACAGAGGGACAGAATCAAGATCACGTGAAGAGATAATAGCACTTTATAATGCCTTGGTAAGGCCACACTTGGAATACTGCATTCAATTTTGGTCACCACGATATAAAAAAGACGTTGAGACTCTAGAAAGAGTGCAGAGAAGAGCAACAAAGATGATTAGGGGACTGGAGGTTAAAACAGATAAAGAACAGTTGCTGGAATTGGGTATGTCTACTTTATTTGCAAAAATAAATTAACAACTTTATGGCAGCAAAAAATATCAAATTATGTGCATCTCCATGGGCATGAAACGACTGATAAATTGGAGGTTGGAAACTCTTTGGTTATGTTCATTGGGGACTTCCACCTTGATACAGAATTTGTCTCCAAAAATAAGAACTTTCTGAACCTCAGTGCCAGCCTAGAAACCTTATCCATGTTCCCAGCCACAAGTAGCAGAATGGATGGTTCACTTGCAGAAACTCTAATTTTTGTAAAAACAACAACAGATGTTTCTAGTTTAAAAATTAGAATTTATATGCTAAAGATACAGCTTAAATTTTGGAAGTTATGGGATAAAGATGCAGGAGGTAAAGAATAGAGCATAAAAACTATTTCCTGAATACATAATTTAGAAACATTTTCTGTCATATGCAGATATAACTTTTGCTCCATTCAAATACCCACAATCTTCAGGGAGAGTCTTATATAAGAACTTTTCAACTGCTTTCTGAAGACAATAGTGAATTCATTTGGTAGAATTTTTTAAAAAAATAGATGATTCAGGAATTTAGGGAGGGTTACATTCTTGTGGTTACACAGTTACTTTGGGGATATGAATTATGTAAGTGTGTAGGACACTGTTGTTTAGTACATTGGAAGACCTTCAATTTTTTTTGGTATGTTACATAATTTGAAATGTTTTTTTCCAAGCTGGATCTCTTTAGATTTTCTTGGGCACAAGTCAGAATTCTAGTGTTCTTGGAACAACTCTTTCATGTTGTACCATGGAACAATCTACATTAAGAGGCACAGTGAGGGGAGAATGAAAGCATGGAGATGTTTTTGAATGGAGATGTTGTCTAGATGACACAGCAAAATGTTTTGAAGTATTGACCTTTTTTCAAGTTGGGAAAAGAATAAAATTTCAGTTTTGCTGAATTCATCCAGTAAAAGAGCTTGGGATGATACAGTAATGTTCCCACCCATCACATCCCAGAAAAAAAAGATGTGACTTCCATATTTTAGATCAGATGTGGACAGAGGTGGGTTCCTACCGGTTCTATCTGGTTCTATAGAGTAGATAGTAACTCTGCAGTGACGTCACGAAGCCAGTTCTGTCGGTGGCCCCATGGGCACTGCCATCTTGGATTTTGCTTCTGCGCATGCACAGAAGCTAGTTTTTAACTGCTGTGCGCGCGCTCACTTGCCCGCTTTGCTTACGCACTTAAGGCGCGACCCTGAGCAAACCAGCAGTAAGAAGATTCAGAACCCACCTCTGGATGTGGACAAACTTAAAGCTTTCACAAACTTACCAAGAGTCAAATTTGATGTGAAAGCTTCTCTTTTTCTAAAATTTCTTACAGTAATATCTGTGGATTACAACTCCTGAACATACTTTTAAATGATGCATTATGTCTGTTCATATTTTTAAATAAATGTGCCTCTCAGAAATATATCTGAGGCAAGTCACTCACAGATCATAGGACTGGATTGAGGAGTGCATTAGTTTGTTTGCAGATCGCTTCTAAAATGTGAACCGAATGTGGAAAAATTAAACAGGCATCATCTATTGGGGAAGTCAGCTCTACAAGTCCAACCATCCAGTATAAATCTAAACAAGAATTACCGTCGGGCTATTCAGCAGCAATTGCTAGGAGGGCTTTCAAATGCTGGATAATGACATTTAAAGAAGTGAGGCCCTACATCTTTCTGTTAAATCCATTCAATCCTAGGCACAGTTTACTCTTTGAGAGAGCACCTCCATATTACTGGACCTATTTTGGTCACCATATTATAAAAGAGATATAGACAGTCTGGAAAAAGTGTAGAAAAAAGCAACAAAGATGGTTAGGGGGCTGGAGGCGAAACCATACGAAGAACGGTTTCAGGAATTGGGTTTGTCTAGTCAAGTGAAAAGAAGGACTAATGGAGACATGGTAGCAATGTTTCACTATTTGGGGGGCTGACACAAAGAAGAGGGGGGCAACCTTTTTTTTCCAAAGAGCCAGATGGCAAGTCAAGAGGCCATCTAGAACTAAGGACAAATTTCCTGACAGTTAGAACAATTAACCAGTGGAATGCCTTGCCTTCAGAAGTTTTGAGTGCCCCATCACTAGATGCTTTTAAGAAGAGAGTGGATAACCATTTGTCTGGAATGGTATGGTTTCCTGTTTGAGCAGGGGGCTGGAATAGAAGACCTCCAAGGTCCCTTCCAACTATGTTATTATGTTACTCATATGGAAGTCCCTTTTGGTTTAATATTTTGGAACCCTACAGTTTAATTTCTGGGATCTCTCTCTGTGTCTCTGTCTCTGTCTCTCTCTGTCTCTCTCTCTGTCTCTCTCTCTGTCTTTGTCTCTCTCTCTGTCTCTCTTTCCCTCCCTCCCTCTCTCCACCCCGCTCACTGTTTCTACTAAAATCTCATCCTTTTCTGGGCGTCCAACTGAATGCAAAGGATTCTGCTTTAGAATGTATAATCTACAGTGGGGCAATCCTTTATTAGACCCAGTTGTGACACTTAAAAGTTTACAGACTTTTAAGTTTTGCAGTACTATTAGTAAGGCAAGACATTTCCCATGCTGACACAAAAAAGAGGGCAAAGCAAGAAAACACAAAAATTAGGCCAGGTTTCTCAATTCACAAGGGGTTACCTAATTAGGCAACAACAAAGAACAAAGCCTAGCTCCTCCCCTCCTTCTCCAGATTGATCAACTTGCCAAATTCTTCTCCTAAAATAACTTGTCCCAGAACTGCAGCGATGGCTTTCTCTTGGCATATGCCAAAGGGACTCATGACTGAAGAGGGATTTTTTTCCTACAAAGAAAAGGGAGGAATTAACTATCCTCTGGCATCTGCATACCTTCACTCTATTCAAAAGAGTCAAAATGGGAACTGTGGCTATGTGATCCAATATCTAAGAGGTATTGTAGCAATGTTCCAATATTTGAGGGACTGTCACAAAGAAGAGGGGGTCAATCTATTCTCCAAAGCACCTGAAGGCAGGACAAGAAGCAACGGATGGAAACTAATCAAGGAAAGAAGCAATCTAGAACTAAAAATAAATTTCCTGACAGTGAGAACAATTCATCAATGGAATGACTTGCCTCCAGAAGTTGTGGCTGCTCCAACACCGAAGGTTTTAAAG
>JANHFT010040828.1:0-12380 GCA_032467955.1 Pseudoxenodon macrops | reverse complement strand
TTTTCGTCTGCGCGTGCACAAAAGCCAAGTTTCCAGCACTGCGCATGCATCGCCATCTTGTTTTCAGCCTTTTCTTCGGGATTTTTGGAATTGTTTTTTACTGCGCATGTGTGTTCCCATAAGGTGCACCCACGCAGTGCTGCGGGCAGCAAAACGGCGGCGTGGTAAGTTAGAACCCATCCCTGTACCACATGTTATGCACATAGAGCATGTAAAATCAAGAAATGGTAATTTTGAAACAAGTCATTTTAATTTACTATTTAGAGACCTGTAATGGTAACTCATCATAAAACCTCATTTGCTACATATAGAAATGGCAAAATTCCACTAATAAAATCTTTTAATGAAGAAAAAAAATACCTTCGGAATCTTTAATTTAAGACACGTCTTTCTTCTCAATTATAATGCTTCATTTGGACATTTTGCTGGAATGGATTGCTGCTATTTTTTTATTTAGTCTTTTTTTCTGTATTAATTCCCATACAGACATATTTTAAGCTGGTTTGCAATAAGATAAAAATAAATGATTAAAATATAAAGTAGAATACTAAAACGGTGTTCATATTATATCCATTTAAAAGGAAGAGATGAAAGGAAATAAATGTTCTTTTATATCATTGCTTATGTATTTTTTCCATAGATACCTAAAAGATTTAATAGTAAGTCTTTCTCAGCTTTCATGAAGAAGACTGTATTGAAAGTAGGCAACTCCATAGGAAATAAAGCACAACATGTGATCATAAATTGACATGTCACACCTACCACAGAATCTATTTTGTTGATCTTAATGATCACCAGATTGGTAATATAAAGACAGTCTTTCAGGTATTCTGGTCCCAAGTTTAGGATCTTTTGTATCAACACAAAGCTTTAAACGTAGCTTAGTAGGTAAATATCAGCTTGTGTAGTTGCATCAACAAGGGTATAATGTACAGTCAGCCAGATTCTTCAGTCAGTCAGTTGCAAAATTCTGCTTTAGCTGTAGCTGCTGAACTGGGTTCAAGGGTAGCCTCAGCACATTATAGTAATGTGTGAGATTTATAGTTCACAAGCAATATTGTTCAAGAAAAAAGGTAGCAGATTGAAAGTAGGTAACAGACAGAAATTGAAACTTGTGTTATGTACATCTGGTCTCCAGTAACAATGACCATTTTATAAACAACTCCAAACTACATACATATTTTTTTTCTTAGTGGATGAAACTCCATCTTTTACAGGCAAACTCCCCAATTCCTGCAGCTTTGAGACCATCAACATGAATCTCCACCTTCTCAGTATTCAGATTGTTTATATGTCCTCCAAGCTCACCTCATAATATCCTGACATTTATTTCAGAACATAAAGAGTATTACAAATTGGAACTTTGCTTTTGCTCACAGTCTTGTACAGAGGCATATATGCTTTCCATTTTCCTTGTTTTAAACCAAAGAATAGGTAGGTGTGACTGAGATTTCTTGGTGCACAGATCTGGTCAACAAATGGAAAATCTGATGAGGAGTAGACTCACACTTTTTCAACAGAGATATAATGATCAAAGGGGGCACAGTACTCAGTGGTTAAAGATGCTGAGCTTGTCAGCTGAAAAACTAATAGCCCAGGTTTGAGACCTGATCACCATGTGATAGGATGAGCTCCCATTCTTATCCAGCTCCTGTCTACCTGTCATGGTCCCATTGGAGCCCAGTTCAGAGAAGCAGAGGAGTTGGAACTGGGACCATCCAACGGGGATGGCACATCTTCCTTGGCATATTTGGAGAGGCCAGGAATGAGGACAATGCTGTCCCAGGCCCTCAAGTATTGGTTGGTCAACCAGATAGAGACCTACCTGCCTGCATAGACACATAGGAAGATTGGTTGCTGACAGGCAGTGGTGCTGATAGGTAGCAGATCTCCTCTAATCAGAAATAGCTGCCTTCTGCACTAGATCCAAGGGCAAGGAGAGCGAAGCATAGGCAAGCCCAGAGAAGGGCTGCAAGGCTACTTGGGAGAAAGTAACCCCATCCCACTTCACTTAAGGAGAAGCTGTGGAGAATTAGTCTTTACCAGGAACATTTGTTTGCTTTGGCTTACACTCCCTGAGTTTTGATTTGTGCTGTTGCTGTTTGCATTGCCTTGTTTTTACAATTGCTCTTCTCCTTTTGTCTTGGACCTTGCCATTGTTTTGTGGACTGCTTTTGGTCTTTGCTTTGCTGTGCCCTTGGAACTGACTCTTGTCTGGAACCTTTTCTTTATCCAAAAAACTGCCATTGTCTTGTACCTGGACTCGGACTTGTTGACTGGATTTGCAACCCTGGACCTTGTCCTGTGAACATGCTCCTACTCTGGGGACTTTATTTGTACTATGTGGACTGTTGTTCAGGGGTCTGAGGGTGGCAGCCTTCAAGCTCGCATGAGGGTGAAGTCTTACCAGTCATTGGAAAGCCATTTGCTGGACCATTTGTTGAGATAAAAGAAGGACTTTCCAGTCCTCCCTTGATCACCACCTACCATCTTGAAAGCTTGCAAATTGTGAATAGAAAAATGTGTACCACACTGGTGGGAAGGTAATACTGTTCTGTGTGCTTGGCGTATAGTCATGCTGGCTTCCTCAGCTAAGAAATGGAGATGAGCACTGCCCCTTAGAATTGAACATCTCTGGACAGGGAAACCTTTTTCTATACCAACAACATATATCATTATGTGATGAATGTATCTTGTCTTTTTATGTACACTGAGAACACATGCACCAAAGACAAATTCCTTGTGTATCCAATCACACTTGGCCAATAAAGAATTCTATTCTATTCTACTTTTGTTTTTGACTCAATTGTTTCTTTTGTTTTCCTAAGTATGTCATTGCCAAACCTCTAGTATAAGCCTTACAAGTGTCCCATACATTTTGCAATTAAGTATCTTCTTTTTTGTTTATACTAAAGAAGAAGGTTAATTCTTTTTCCATATAAGTTCAGAAGTTTTCCTCATTTGATAGTCTCTGATTCTACGTCCATCTGGGTCTTCTCCTTTGTCCTTTCCATTTTGACGGTGCCTCCCTGTCAATCAGGAAGAATTCTATAAAAACTTACACAGAAAAATAACAGAATACGAATGCAAAGATATATGTATGATTGGAGACTTTAATGCAATAATTAATAAAGATTTGGATTATAGAACAACAAAAGTGAATAAGAAACAGAAAAATTCCTCCAAAAACTTTTTTCACAATGATGGATGAATTAACTGGGGGGAAAAAAAAATTTCAATTTTTTCCAGGGTTTTTTCTTCTGCGCATGCACAGAAGCTGAGTTTCCAGCACTGTGCATGCATCACCATCTTGTTTTTGACCCTTTGGGGGGAGGAGAATTTTTGGGAATTTTTTTGTATTGTGCGCGCCCATGCAGAGGCACAAACAATAGAGAGTCCACAGAGAGTCAAAGCTCCTTTCTACTTAAATTAAGATGGCTGAGGGCACTGATCCTGGACTGGCGGTGGATGACCTGGAAGAGTTGGTAGCTACCACGGAGACTGTAATGGAGGTATTGCCAGGTACATCTGTGGAAGAGGATTTGGTGATTAGACCAAAGGAGCATTTAACAGTGATATCGCCAATGGCAGTCCCTTCTGACCATGGCCATGGGCTAGTTGGTGACTGGCAAATGAGCCCTTCGGGGCCATCCCTCCATCAGGGGCCACAGATGACCATTTCAGGTACTCATTTTGCTCAGTGGCGTGAAGGCAGGATATCTGAGGATAATTGGAGCTATTCAACAGTAGTAGGTTCACAGACATTAGAGGTTCTACAAGAAGTGTTTGGGGCAATTGGGTTTTGGAATCAAGACCAAGGAGGGGGCTGGAAAACTACTGAGGCTAAGGATCATATGGCACAGGGGGTGACTAG
Source organism: Pseudoxenodon macrops (assembly GCA_032467955.1). Lineage (NCBI taxonomy): Eukaryota > Metazoa > Chordata > Lepidosauria > Squamata > Pseudoxenodontidae > Pseudoxenodon > Pseudoxenodon macrops. Next base: position 8,506 of record JANHFT010040828.1, on the reverse strand, counting down.
TCGGGTTCATATGAACATCAGGGAAGGCCAGTTAGAGAAGGGCCTCAAACAACGACAGAAAAGGTTAGTGGCCTGCAGCTCTGGAACTATGGAACACCATTCATGGGCCATTAGGATCCACCTGCTTTAAAGATATCCTTTGATGGGAGTCCTGAAAAGGTGGCTGTTTTCCTGGGACAAGTGTTGAATCATATGGACCGTTATGGCCATATGTACATGTCCTAATGTGATAAAATTATGGCGATGGCTTCAACTATGGAAGGAGATGCATCAGATTGGGTGGCAGACCTGTATGGGGAGCATGCCACAGAATTAGGAGACTTGGGGCTGTTCCTGGCAGCAGTCAGAGAATGATTTGAGGACCATACTAAAACGCAACATGGCAGAAGGAGAGTTATTGGCTACCAAGCAGAGGGGATGTGCAGTGACGGAACACATATAGGAATAGTGCAAACTGGCTGGTAAATTGAGAGAATGGCCAGAGAGACTGTTGGTTTACCATTTTAAGGCTGGACAGGATGGACTGTTGAGAAAGGCATGAATGTGTCGGGGGTTGCCACATTGGCTGATAGAGTGGTTCCAAGTGGCTATGGAACTAGATGTGGAATTTAGGAACAACTGGCCAAAATGAGGCTGGGTTACTGGATCTCAAGTCTGGTTCGACCTGGAGAGAGGCGTGGCCAGCGCTGCAGTGGTGCAGAGGGAACTATGGGTCTCTGGAAAGATCTCTGGTTCCAGCTGACTTCAGGAGTCGTAGGGATGGCGAAGAACCAGAACACAGGCTGATGTGGTTAGGGAAAACGCAATTTCCCTAAAGCGCTAGCGAAGAGCTCCAGACCGAGCAGAATGGACGGCAGCCATTCGAGCTGTCAAAAGCTGGAGGCGGCCACTCAGAAGAAGGGAAGGAAGCGGAGTGAAGCTTCTGAGTGACATCTATCTAAATTAGTTTTGAGTACAGAAAATTCTATTTTTAAAGTGGCTCTCTCTTGAAATTAAATTGGAGAGAAAGTGTGGGGGGAAAGTATGATATGGAGCAGAAGAAGGGCTGCCACCTCACACAAGAAATAGCAGCAGACATAAGAATCTGGGAAAGTTTAAATCAATATAAAAAATTGGGAATTGAATTTGTGGAGTGGCTGAAAGGAGATTGGAACTTTATAAAACTATATTACCTTTTTCCATTTTTTTTCTTTTTTTAAAGTCTTTGAAATCTAAATAGTGGTCTAAAAGTTAATTTACCTATTTAAAATAGAAATATTTGCACTGCCATCCAGTGGACAAAGAATGTCTTCATGACCTTGGACAGCGCCAAATAGTCTTAAATAGACATAACAACAGGTGGCTGGAGATTTTGTTTTTGTTTGCTGAGAACAAGAAAGAAGCTTTGTTGTGAGACTTGTTTTGAGGGTGGTTTTTTTTCCTCAACTGGTGGAGTGGAAAAAAGATGGCTAAACTTAGCCAACTTGTTAAGTATATTTAACAAAAAAAATTTTTTTTGCAAAATGACAATATAATTTGTAGCTCCTTCATAGAAGAGACTATCTTTTTTCCTCTTGGCTTTTTGTCCCTGCTGGAGCTAGCTGTGGATATATAAAATTGATTTTCTTCATGCAGTTAGGTGCCCCCGTACTTCACTGTCCCTCCAGGACAGTTCAGGATCCGCTAGGAATCCCAGTTGGGCTGAGATTCGACGTTTTCCCGGGAGCTTCCTAGAGAACGTCTTTTCATCTAGATAAGTCATGCCTTCTCCTGGCTGTTTTCTATGGGGGTTCAGGTCATGATTCAAGTTAATGGTGGTGGCATACCAGTCTTGGAGTCATGCCAGGATCCCCCTTATGCTGCATGCTTTTCACAATTCGAGGTCTAGTGTGTTTTTGAAAGTATGCACTAGGGTTTGCTCTGATCAGTCTCTTAGCCTTCCAGCCACTCTTCTGAACTCCCACACGAGCTCTTTAGCGGGTCGACCCACCTGTTTCAGGGCCTGTATCTGCTCCTTCACATCCACCTGCTGGGCTATATTATTGAACCGGACCTACATCAATTGGATGAAGGTGTCTACATCATCTAGTTTGGGCGCCGCTTCCTCATGAAGCTCGGATATCCATTCGGATGTCTCTCCATCATTCATCCCCTCAGTGATGGCCCTAATCAACTTGCAATCATTGGGTTACTGGTTTCTGTGCTGGTCGACGTGCACCCAAACCCAGTTCAGAAAGCAGGAGAGCTTCCCCATGGTCCCATTGAAGGTCACCTAGAATTGAGGGGGTGCAGGAACTGGTGGGATGGAATTGCTGGGGCTTGGAGGCCCCCTGCTTCACTCTCCCATCTGGTGGTTGCTGAGTGGGGAGCTGCTGAGCTGTGACCATGTGGGCTTGCCCCTGTGGAAATGGCGGGACCAGGATGGCTTGCGGAGCTTCCATGGGGGGCTGTGCCAGCCCCATGGGTAGCATGGGCCCATCTTCTGGAGGGGCCTCAGCGTCCAGTGCATTGGGGCCATCCGTAACTTAGGAAGTATGCCTGTCCCAGGGGTGCTGCATTGGCCACTGGAGCACTGTATCATCAGTGGCAGATTCAGGGCCGGGATTCCCCAGACCCCGGGCTAGTAATAGGGTGTAGGTCACCCCCACAGTAACTGGGCTGGTTGTGCCCCAAGGTGGATTTGCCCCATTGCAGGGCCAGGCCCTGCAGAAGGGTGCTGGCCTGATCCACTCCTCGCAGTGTGGAAGGAAGTGGAGCCCCCACTACCGATGGCTGTGGGGTCTTGCCTGGGGAAAGCGAATATAGGCTGCGCTAATGTCCACCTTGGGCCTCTGGAGTTGGGGCCAGGGCTGGGCCAACTCACGTTCATTTGGTTGAACTGCTCTTGTAGCCCAGTCAGTGACTGGCTGCATGACAGGGGCTGGGATCCTCTAAACTCAGAGCCCCCGGCTGGCAGCTGCTTCAGCCCTCTCCACTCGTAGGTCGAGGCTAATCTCCCACCTGTATGTGGCTCCAACAGCATCTCCATGAGGGGGTTGAATTCTGTGGCTTCGTCAAGCAGAGCCAGATCTGGAAGCGGGGTGCATTCGGGGGCAGGCTGTTTGCATCTTGCCCCCAGCTGGGGCTCTTTCTCCATGGCCTTCTCTGCTTCTGCCATGGCTTGGGGAGATGAATAGGTTGTTCGACAGGAATCGGTGATCCGTCACCTATCGCTCCCCCTGTGGGCCTTTTCTCCTCTTCCATCTTCCCTGAGTCTTCATGCCACCTAGGCTCAGTTTGGCGCTGGGGCTCAGGACCCCAGTCAGCGCTCCGGAGGTCGAGGCAGCTGCTGGAGATAAAATTTTAAAAGAGATTTGGGTTAATGTCAGTTTTCCAAATATCATCCCCAAGACAAAGCATTCCTCAAAGTTCCAATTTATTGGACATGTTGGCACAAACTGGAGAAACCCAAATCTGAGGATTTGCAGGTTTCCACCCCTTAGTTAAAAGTTCAAGAACCTGCCCTCACACCCACAAGTCCATCACATGGTCCAATCTCTCTCTGCCAAGCTGGTAGGTTTGCCCACCTCATTCTGGACTGGTGCGAAGACAAAGAATGACCTTGGCTTACTAGAAAGAATGTTATTATGGCTACATATCTCCAACTCTGTACTATCCCCCCCTCCCATTTTCCCACAACAGAAAAATGCATAGTAGAATAACAGAAAGTGTGGCTGGCCAAAATCCAACGAACATAAATACAGGCCTGACACTGTGGCTTCCTTGTATATTGTAATTTGCCTAAATCTACTACTGTACATAAACCAGAGGCAAAAATGGACCAAATAAACCCATTTTCTTTTGTCTAAATCTAAATAAAATATCCCCCTAGATTGCCATCTGAATAATGCTAGAAATGAACTACAGCATATACAAGAAGTAAAAGACATGTTGTTTCTTTTATCCTGGCATATACTCTATTCCATCAAAACAGACTTTGCTAAATGAAGGTTTAGGTTAGGTGAGGCTTTGTGACAAAGTTGTATGGATACCAGGAAGAAATGTCCCATGTCTTAAAATAACCCATCTGAGAGGGAGTGAGTATTAGAATGAAGAACCAAGCATCTTGGCCACCCAAGTCAAGAAAAAGCCCATACAGGAAAGGAGGGGACATCCATTTTGGAATCTCCTTGCAGGGTAGTAAACCTCTGGGCTGAAATCTCAGACTCAGTATACAAGGAAAACTGGAGATCGTCAGAGCAGAAATGTCCAGACTGAACTCTTCTGTCTGAAAAACTAAATAACAATTTCAAGCTAAATGACAACCTGAGCAGTGTGTTTACCTAATTAACAACCTAGAGCATGGGTCCTCAAACTAATGTCTGTGGGCCACATGCGTCCTGCCGAAGCCATTAATCCAGCCCATGCAGGACGAGGCTGCCCCACCCATGTCACCTCACCTATCCTTCGGCCAAGCACAAGACTTACCTTCGTGAATCTCAGGGGCTGGAACTAAAAAGTAAGACCAACAATTTTGACCTGCAGAATGCTGATGGAGGGGCGTGGGTGAAAAATGTAGTGCACAGATGCTCCAGGAGGCAAAGAAATGGGCAAAATGGCCCATTTTTCACCTCCCCCTCCAGAAGTTAGAGAGAGGAAGAGAGACAGAAAGAGAGAGAGAGAGAGAGAGAGAGAGAGAGAAGAGAGACAGAGAGAGAGTTATCAAGCTCCTTGAACTGCTGCAAAACTAAGTTTCCTGAAATGAACCACTAGACTCCTAAACAACTGAAAAAACAAGAAGAGGCTAGAGCCGCAATGGCACAATAGGGATTTTGGGCTCCCGAAATCCTGTCGAATCCCGCCGCTTGGGCTGGCGTGGAGAAGGAAATCGCAACTTCCCTAAAATGCCAGCTAGAAGCTCCGAACCAAGCGACGAGGAAGACAGCTGATTGAAGCTGTTAAAGCTGGGGCAATCACGCTGGAGAAGAGAAAGAAACAGCGAGTGAAGCATCTGGGCAAGATTCAAAAACATATGGTCGGGTGAGCAATAATCCTATGTTTTAAATGGCTCTTCCTTGGAACTGAGACTAAAGGAAGAAAAGTTTTTAAAGAAAGCGTGAGGCGGAGTGGAAAAATGGCTGCCACCTCATTTAAATAACAGTGGCGAACCATCAGTGTTAATAAAAGAAACGAAACACTTATGAGACTATTGTAAATTAATTGGAAGAGAGACTTGAAAGTAACTTGGTATTTCCTTTTTTTCTAGTATTTTAAGATATTTTTGAACATTATTTTCAACTGTATTTTGATTTATAAAGATAAATTTAAAAGTTTTTTTTATTGCGGCACTGCCATATAGTGGACAAAGGGATTTCCCCCCTTCATTATTGGGATTTTCCTTTTCTTTCTGTTTAATTTTTATATGACCTTGAGAGAGTTCCATCTAGCCTAAGCAACAGGTGGAAAGTGGTTTTGTTTTGTTTTTGGAAGTGATTGTAAGTAAATTTGGAAGATCTTTTTATTTTATGTAATGTTTTTTGGAGAGACTGTGTTTCAGCATTTTTAGACCAGAAGAAGATTTGGTAGTGTTCTTTTTTATTTTTGTTTGTTTGTTTGTTTGTTTGTTTGTTTGTTTGTTTTGGATCTTCCCTTCACTTTTTAAAAATACATATTTTTCTTTCTTTCTTTTTGCTGTTGGATATTTTTTAATTTTTTAACCTCCTGGAGTTTACAGTGGTTTTGGATTTTATTCCCATTGGATTAGGGTATCAAGAACCCAATGAATTATCAATTGTTGTTATTGGCATAGATTTGTTATGTTATCTTTTGAGTAGTTGTTCCTGTTTGAGATTTTTCACCTTTTTATCGATTTGGACTACAAATATAACCAAGAAGATGTGTAAAAAAACACCATCTCATTGAACAATGGCAGCGAGTTCCACACCATAGAAGACTACAGATATGGCAACACAACAAGAAAAGTCGAACTCTGAACTGAAAACTATGTTACTAGCAATCCACTCAGATGTAAAGGAAGTAAAAGAAAAAATAGGGAATGAAATGAAAGAAATGAAAGAGATGATGGGAAAGACAGAAGAGAGAGTGCAGGAAGCTGAGGAAAGGAGTGAGAAAATAGAAAAAAAATGGAAGAGCTAAATTCAAATACAATGGTTACAGAAAAGAGTCAGGACAGGGCTATTATAATATTGGAAATGGCCGAGGGTGATTTTTATCTATGCTTCAAAATTGTGATTTTGAAACAAATTCCTAGAAAAGTGAGGGATACAAGGAGAGCATATCAATTTCTAACCAAATGTCTGATCAGAAAAGGAGTAAATTTTAGATGGCTGATACCTGAGGGATTGATGGTGAACTGGCAAGAGCAAAGACATAGACTGGACACTATAGATACGGCAGAGGCATTCTATTTCCAGAACATTGACCTCTTAGAAGAAACAAGCTCAAGGAGGGAAGAAAAGACAAAACAGGAAAAAGAAAAAAGAAAAAACAAATGAAAGGATTAAAAGAACGAGAGGAAAGAGCATTAAGGAAAGGGGCTAGAGTGAAAGAGCCACAAGAACAAAGAGTAACTAGAGGAACAAGTCAATTAAAAAAAATAAAACAATGGAAGAAGAGATAAAAGTAATTTCACTAAATATAAACGGACTAAATTCAGCATTAAAAAGAAAAAGGGCATAATAATAAATTAGAGAAATTAGAATATGAAATTATTTGTTTACAAGAAATATATATCAAAAAACAACACAGAAAATATTTAGAACATGTGAAATGTGGGAAATTATACACATCATTGATGGATCAAGCTAAAAGAGGAGTAGCTATGTATATTAAACAAGAAATACAATCAAAATTAATTTATGAAGATAAGGAGGTAAGAATATTGATGGTGGAAATAATGATGAATTGTAAAAAAGTACTAATAGTAGCGATCTACGCACCAAACAATAACCAAGTTATTTTATAAAAAATTACATACAAAAATAACAGAATATGAATATGAAGAAATATGTATCCTGGGAGACTTTAATGCAATAGTTAATAAAGAATGGGACTACAAATCAACTAAAGAAAATAGAAAACAGAGAAAGATACTTCCTAAAACTTTCTTTATAATGATGGATGAATTAACACTTCAAGATGCATGGAGGAAAAGGAATTTAAATGAGAGACAATTTACGTTCTACTCTAATAGACATTTATCATGGTCAAAAATAGATATGATGTGGATGTCATTGGAATTATTGACTAAACTAGAAAAGATTGAAATTGAAGTAGGCACTTGGGCCGACCATAAATTGAAGTGGGCACTTGGGCCGATGATGAAGTGGAAAGGACAAAGAAAGAGACCAAGATGGACCTTGAATCAGAGACTTTTGTCGGATAAAAAATTCCAAACATATATGGAAACATATATATTTTTTAAAGAAAAGAAGAAAGAAGACACTTCACTACAAAAAGTATGGGATACTTGCAAAGCATACATTAGAGGACTAGCTATGTCATATTTTGGGAAACAAAGGAAACAAATGAGACAGAAGCAAGTGGAGATGGAATATAAAAGATTGGAAAAAGATCTACAAAAGCATCCACAAGATAAATCAATTAAAGAGAAAATGAATTTACAAAAACACAAAATAAATACAGTATGTTTGAAAATGAAGAGTTAGCATATACAATTAAACAAACAAAACAAAACTTTTTTGAAAATGTTAATAAACCAGGACAATGGCTGGCCTATAAAATTAAAAAAGAAAGAGAGAGAAAATAATAAATCAGCTGATAGACTTGAAGTGAAATATCCAATATCAAAATAAAGAAAAGAAGGAGATAGTGGAAAATTATTATGGACAATTATATAAACAAGAAAATATAAAGGAGGAAAAATAAGATCTTATCTAGAAAAGGCAAATATACCAAAAATCTCTGAGAGTCACAAGAAAAACTTAGAGGAAAGAATATCAATGATGGAACTATTAGAAAGAATTAAAAAGCAGAAAAATGGAAAGACCAGATGGACTTCCAGCAGAATTTTACAAAAACCTGCAAGACATTTTAGGTAATGTTATGTTAGAAGTATTAAATGATTTACTTTTTAAAGCAAAGATTCCAGATTCATGGACAGAAGCATATATAATACCAAAAGAGGATTCAGATTTGCAACAGATAAAGAACTATAGACCAATTTCCCTATTAAATGTGTATTACAAAATTTTTGCTACAATCATGGCAGGAAGGCTAAAAAGACTATTGAATGAACTTATACACTTTGATCAAAATGTATTCCTGCCTAAAAGACAAATAAGAGACAATATGATAATAATATTAAATACATTGTAATACTATGAAACACACTTGGAGAAGCAACTTGGATTATTATTTTTAGATGCTCAAAAAGCCTTTAATTGGAAATTTATGAAAATGTATGCATTTGCAGACGATTTGGTTTTTATTATTGAAGATCTAGCAGAAACAGGTTTAAAAGTATTTAATCAGATATAATTATATGGATAAATAGATGGACTGAAAA
>JANHFT010040787.1:0-12382 GCA_032467955.1 Pseudoxenodon macrops | reverse complement strand
GAGGACGCAGATAAACCTCCAAGTGCTTCAAGGACCTTCTAAAAGGAATGCAAATGACCAGCTGTCTGCAAGGAATATAAATCCTTCCATTCCCCAACATCCATTTAGAGCTGAAGAAGCTTCTTGGATGAGAAGCGAAACGTCTTCCAGAAACAAACAAAGAAGAAATAATAGAATAACCGAATTGGAAGGCACCTTGGAGGTCTTCTAGTCCAACCCCCTGCTCAAGCAGGGGACCCCACACCATTCCAGACAAGCGGCTGTCCAATCTCTTCTTAAAAACCTCCAGTGTTGGAGCGCCCACAATTTCTGGAGTCAAGTCGTTCCACTGATTCATTGAAAGTTTGGTTGACAATGGCTTTATATGAACTACGGCATTGTAGGAGCTCAGCCGTATGTCTGTTAGAGGTCTTCCTTCAGCAATCAAGATGGTGTGCAAAATAACCCAGTGACTTACAATCGAAAAAGAAGGACGCCAAATTCAGATGTTCGCCTTTTATCCTGCTGTGCAATTAATCATGTAAACGATCAGCCCGAAGAATCAAACAGGGGGATTTTTTTGACCAAGGAACATTCTGCTCTCCCTCCCGATGGAGAAAGTCCTAGTGAAAGATGCCAAACACAAGTTGGCCCAAGCCTCACCATCAGGGGTGGTAGTCACTTACTTTCCCTACCGGTTCGCCAATGTGAGCGTGCATGCGCATGACCTTCCATGCATGCGCTTTGCTCGCATGCAGGACACGCATGCATGCATGCGCACGGCTTGAAAACGTGCCAAAATAGGACGGCAGTGCTGGGGCAGGTAGGCAGGTCACTACTACCGGACCACCTGAACAAATCAGAACCGGCTGAATACAACCTCTGCTCACCATCTTATTCTGCCAGGTGGAAGACGCTAACCATTGATAAGGGAGGAAATTAATACCAACAGAAGAAAATATTTGTAAATCGGGGTTGAACTATTGGCTACATGTGGGTATTAGATATTGGGGGTTCACACTCTTCTCTGGTGTGGCTTTTTCCTTGCATGCTTGTTGTCTGTATGCCGTGGAATAAATCCACCCAGCTCTTGGTACAAATAAAAGCTGTTTTATTTTTCCCCCCAAGCCTCTTCTTGAATCTTCTCTTTGACATTTTGGTGACTCAAGTACATTTTGGGACTTTACACAAGGATCCACATTTTCCTGCCTGTTCTGCATTAATATTAGGGCACATAGTTTTGACAGGCGGGATTATGGATTACACAGATATTCCCCCCCCGTTTAATGCCCAAGAAGAAGCTCACCGCCGGATGTAAAAGGGAAAGTCGATTCTTGATTGTCAAGATCTGCCGGATGTAAGCCTAAGGCATCCCTATGAATAAAAAAAAACAGAGAAAACCAAGTTGCCTCTCCCACGTACGAGGGGAAGAATACGGCCCGACATTATAAACAAAAGAAATAATTACAGGTAGTCCCCGACTTACAACCATTTCTTTAGTAACCATTCGACGTTACAACGGCACTGAAAAAAGTGACTTGTGACTATTTTTCACACTTACGACACCCCACCCCCGCAGAATCCCGATGGTCCCCTGATCATCATTCAGATGCTTAGCAGCTGCCTCATATTTATGACGGTTGCAGTGTCCCCGGGTATCACGTGGCCGCACTTTTGAGACCTTCAGACAAGCAAAGTCAATGGGGGAAGCCCGATTCATTTCACAACCGTGTTATTAATTTAACAACTGAAGTCATTCACTTAACAATTGTGGCAGGAAAGGTTGTAAAAAGGGGGCAAAAGTTACTTAACAACTGTCTCGCTTAGCAACAGGAATTTTGGGCCCAAGGCATGTGGTAGAAAATTTCTGGCAAGTCTTGGTGTATTCAGGTCTTTTCCCGTGTAAGATTGAGAGTATCTTGGCGATGTTTCGACGAGGTCTCACCCGTCATCTTCAGGCTGGTGCTTTCGGCTTGGTGCTTGTGTGAGCAAAGCGTGATCGGAGCTGCTGTCTCTCTCTATACGCTTTGCCCACACAAACACCAAGCCGAGGAGGCTGAGGCAGCGGAGGAAGGGGCACCTCTGAGAGAGACACCGATGGAACTGGCTCCGTGACATCACCGCAGTTACTACCGGTCCTATAGAACTGGATAGAACTGGTAGGAACCCACCTCTGGGTCAGCTGCCCAGAATCACACGTTGCTTGGCGGTTCTGCTTCCTCAATAAATAGACCCCCCTTTCCAACCAGCTTCCAGCCTCCATTTTGTCTCCAGTGTTTTTCTCCCGGCTTGCAACTGAAGCAGATGAATATTTCTTCCAACAACAAGGTAGCAATGTTAGAATTCTATTCTTAAGGACAAGGTGATACCTTTGCCACCTCCAAGGACCAAACCAAGCATCACTTCTCACCTGTTAAATGCTTCTTGCCCCCTGGTCACCTCTGAAGGGAAGTCTCTGACTGCGGCTTCCCTGTATCGAGAGACAAGAACTCTGTGAAAGCCATCAAAGAAGGTTGATTATTGATGAAATAAATGTATGACAATGGCGACAAAGCAATCGAAGAAGCCCCTTTGAGGGAAAATGAGGATGTTCATGGAATCCCAGGGCTGGTCCGGTCTCCTGGGTGTAAGAAAATGTGAACCAAACCATGCCAGTTTCTAGAAGAACCTTGCTTAGGATGTCCTTAACCAAGGCGGTTTCGACTCCTTAATTATTTCTTTAACCAGCAGGGACCAGATGATAAAAGCACTGCACAAGAAGATGTTGCTTCCCAACCCATAAGCCAGTAATTCAAACAAGGATTTCTGAATTTTCCATTTTAGAATACAGTAGACTTGGTGCAGCTATTGGGAATGACGCTTCCCTAAAATGGAACGTTTGAGGAACGAGCTTTCCTTTTCCTTGCGGGAGAAATTCTACCACCTTAGAAAGAGTGTAAGGCGGAGGTGGGTTCTGAATTTTTCTATTGCTGGTTCGCGCCTCGAGCGCGCGCGCACACGCGACAGTCAAAAACTAGCTTCCGCGCATGCGCAGAAGCAAAATCCAAGATGGCGGCACCCATGGAGCCACCGGCAGAACCGGCTCCGTGACGTCACCGCGGAGTTACTACCTACTCTATAGAACCGGTAGGAACCCACCTCTGGTGTAAGGTGTATCTGTAACTAGACAAGAGCATTCAAAGCTCAAGGTTGAACTGTGGGGTCCCTGGTGCTTTCTGAACCTGGTGGCTTTCTTCCAGACGTTTCATTACCCAACCAGGTAGCATCATCAGGACTAGCTGAGTTTGGTAATGACACGTCTGCAAGAAAACCACCACGCTCAGAGAGCGCCAAGGACACCACAGTATCTGTAACTGTAACCTTAACGGGGGACAAGTGAAGGCTAAAGATAATTTTTAAAACAAAATTGTCTCCATAATTACATTCTGCATAGGCCATTAATGTTCAAAGATGTTTGATACCCCCCATTAAAAAACACATTAAAAAAACACGCAGTGCTAGAAATAATAAAAATAATGTAAAAAAAAAGACACCGGATAGAACCGGTAGAACAGATGGTTTTCTTCCATCTGGCTCAATTAGAATATTTTGATCTTGCAGGTCAAAATTTCAGAGCCTCACCTGCAGGGGTCATGTGATCTTCTGCCAATGTTTTCTCTGCTAGGAAACTCTCTGAATGGAGGGGTAAAAATGCAAACACCACGTAATACATCATATTATTTTACACACTTTTGGGTAGTCATTAACCGTCTTATAACAAAGCGGGTTCCTGATTGGGAAAACGAGACATAGCCGAGTGGCGGCTTCATTAGAGCAGAGGGCATCAATATGTAGGTTAGCAGAAAAACGAAACCGGCGTGAACGGTCCTGCCTCAGTGGCCCCAGACGTAATCTGCTCTGAAACAAGGCTGACTTGTGGTCCTATTCTTTATGGTATTGAAGCGGGACAAGTGAAGGAAAAGTGATTGGTGGACTCCTTTGGCTATGTTTTCCCTTCCACCAAAATCATCCAATGCGGGGACAAAACCCACCAGCCAATTATTGTATAATTTTTTGCATAGCGTACAGACGGGCGAGGACAGACAGGTGTGTTGAACAACAGGCTTAGCCCAGTGGGGGAGTTCAATTTTTTTTAAACTACCGGTTCTGTGGGTGTGGCTTGGTGGGCGTGGCGTGGCTTGGTGGGCATGGCAGGGGAAGGATACTGTAAAATCTCCATTCCCTCCCCACTCCAGGGGATGGTTAATGCAAAATCCCCATGTCCTCCCGATCAGCTGGGACTCGGGAGGCAGAGAATAGATGGGGGCGGGGCCAGTCAGAGGTGGTATTTACCGGTTCTCCGAACTACTCAAAATTCCCGCTATCGTTTCTCCAGAACTGGTCAGAACCTGCTGAATCCCACCTCTAATTGCAAACCCAAGGGGATAAAATGACAACTCTTCACTGCACATGGAATTCTGCTAAATATCGGATCACTGCACCTGCTCGAATTTGGCCACTGATCAGCTGTTTGGCACCCCTGTTCTAAAGCCACGTTCAAAAGCAGTCCAAGCTCCAGCTGACGTCACGGATGTAGAAGCAAAAGGGAACAATCAATAACAAGCAAGACCTTTCTCCAATTAAAATGACTTTTGGAGGGGGGGATTATAACTTTGATGTTGTCATATATGCTGTTGGCGCCAAGATCACTCTATGCACAAAACTGGAACTGGACACTTTGATTCCCACAATGGACCAATGGCTGCAAAAGGTGATGGGAGTTAGCAGAGATGACTAAATTGACTGCTTTGATCAAAGAACAAAACACAATTACTTTTGTTTCCACTCGGAAACCGCTTCTGGACTTTGTGCTTGAGGTGGGGGGGGAAAATGAAACTTTGCTTTTGGGTTTTACCAATTAGATAGGTTTGTCGTTACAGAAATGCCTAGTTTATATTATTATGTAAAAGTAAAAAGTTGAGGTTTGATGTTATTATCATATTCTACTGGCCAAACAGAGTTTGAAGTCAATGCCTTTTCTTTGTTTTTTCCCTCTTTTCTACACTTTTCCCTTCCCTTATTTTTCCTATTATTTTCTTTTGGAATCTTGTATTTTATGTTATAAATTAATAAAAAGATCCTTCCTCAATTATTTCTGCAAGAGAAAAAACAGTGAATAGCAAGGACCAGTAGCATCTGGAAGTAGGCCACAGACTAGACAAAAGGCAAATAATAGGGTGAAATGACCTCCCATAACTATAAAAATAGAAACACAAAACTCCTTGTCAATAGGAGTAGAACACCTGTAATATATGCACAGCAGAGGTGGGTTCCTACCGGTTTGGACCGGTTCTACCGAGTAGGTAGTAGGCCACTGTTGATGTCACAGAGCCGGTTCTGCTCCGTGGGCAGCGCCATCTTTTTTTGAGTGAAAAAAATTTTTGGGGATTTTTTCCAGGTTTTTTTACTTCTGCACATGTGCAGAAGTCGAGTTTACGGCACTGTGCATGCATCACCATCTTGTTTTCGGCCTTTTGGAGGGGGAGATTTGCCTACGCGGCATGGGAGGCAGTGAACTGGCGGCAAGGTAAGTTAGAATCTACCCCTGATGCACAGGTAGAAGAATTAGCCTCTTTTCTCGGTTTAGCTTGACCTTCTGTGTGATGTAGGTGCTTTGTCTGAATTCAGTGCTATGGGTTCCAACAAGGGATAATGGAAAATATACCTTATTCCAGGGGTGTCCAACCTTGGCAGATTGTGGGCTTCATCCCCTAGAACAGTGTTGGCAAACCTTTTCAGCATAGAGTATTGAAACGGGAGCATAGGGGTGCGTGTGCTGGAAACTGGAAGAGCCACCTAGCATGAATGCGCACGCCAGGAAGATTATCTTCCGGTTTCTGAAGCACGCATGCACACCAGCCAGCTGGTCTTTATGTGCGCATACAAACTAGAAACCGGAAGAACAGGTGGCCGCATGCGAACCGGGCAGCTGCTGTTCCAGTTTCCTGCGCTCGCATGGAGACCAGCTGCCCGGCACACCAGAACCTAAGAGCAATGGGTGAATGGCTCGTGTGCCTGGAGAGATGGCTCTGTGTGCCACTTCCAGCACGTGTGCCATAGGTTCACCATCACAGCCCTAGAATTCCCCAGCCAACATGGAAATCTGGGAGTTGAAGTCCACAGGTCTTAAAGTTGCTAAGGTTGGATAATCCTGCCCTACTCCGTGGTCTGCTACTCCTCACCTGAGAGATTTAAACAACTGTTCCATGATACCACCCTTATCGTCCGTATGATAGTATGAATTTCTCCTGTATTGGATCACACCATGTCTTCACCTAGCCAGATTTCTGTTCCATGGGAAAATAGATCTCACATTTTTTTAGTTTTTCAGCACTGATACCAAAATTCCTTCAAAGGGAGATCTTGGCTATTATTAAACCTAACATGTGTGCTTGTGAATATACAGTACCTCTCTCTCTCTCTCCATCCATCCATCCATCCATCCATCCATCCATCCATCCATCCATCCATCCATCCATCCATCCATCCATCCATCCATCCTACTGGTTCGGACCAGTTCTATAGAGTAGATAGTAAGCCGCTGGTGACATCACGGAACCAGTTCTGGGCTGTGGACACCACCATCCTTTTTTGGATTTTCTTTGGGGGAAATTTTTTTTAAATTTGTTCTGGGTTTTTTTCTTCTTCTGTGCATGTGCAGAAGTCAAGTTTCCGGCACTGCACACATGTCACCATCTTATTTTCGGCCTTTTTTGGTGGGGACCTTTTGTAATTTTTTTGTACTGCGCATGTACGCATGTGCAAAGCACGCGCACACCCATGAGGTGTGGCCACGCGGCACGGGAGGAAGCAAACACGTGTGTGTGTGTGTGTGTGTGTGTGTAGTCTCATACCATCCCAGAGGGAAAAAGGAAGCGAGAGAGAGACCCTTTTAATCTTGGAGAAGAGGTGAGTGGAATGGCAATAGTTTAGTAAATGTCCGTGGAGAAGGCAGCATAAAGAGACTGGAGGAAAGGCTGAAGGCAAATCTACATGTCCCAGGATAATGTTGCAGGATCCAGTCTGAGTTGATCACTGGGATCTTGGTGATGAGTGGACCCTATGGCCATCACCCCCACTTCTTCATCTCTGAATGCCATTACATCCCATGTAAGTGAACGTTAAAAGAGGCTAGCAGACCCAGAGGCTTTGGGGTTTGAATCCTGTGATCTCCCATTTAATGCCACCATCCAATTGGATAAGGAACCACCAATGAGCATTCTCTGAGCTTTGTTTATTATGTCTGAAGCATCACGATCAAAATAAGGCATGCTATATATGACATAACATTTAAAATGTAAAATACCAGATTAAATTCATCATCTTTTAACAACCCCATAATCCCTTATGGGGTGGAGCCTGGGCAACTGAATGGAGCTAGCAGAGTGTTTTAATGGCCGGATGCCCTTCCTGTCACCAGTGCAGAGTTTAGTTCGGCAGATAAATTCTCAGTATGCCCAGAGAAAGAGAAATATCTGCCTCTACCTAGGATCGAACTTACAGCCTCCTGATTGTGAGGCAAGAGCTCCACCTCTAGGCCACCGCACAACTCCAAAATACCAGGTTAAAATATGCACAAGTTAAACAGATCTTGCTCAGAAACTGGCAACATTAATTGTGTTCTGTTGCACTGCAATGAGGTCCTTAACTTTACACTGATCAGGACACAAAGGGCAGGTGTATCTATGTGTTGTTGTCTGCATGTCACCTCAATCACAGAGAACATTTGTTCAGAGCCTCTGGATCTTGTACCCCTGCGCAGTCTATTCAGTGATTTCCACACTGCCCAGCCTTTGTCAGACCCAGGTGCCAGCTCCTCCCTTGGTTCCTCCCAGTGTTGGTTCTTTGTAGACTTCCAATTTCTGAATTGGAATTGTTCAATGTCTTCCATTGACTAAGGAAGCTTTTCCTGGATTGTAATCTCTGAGGTTCTTGTTGTAGCCCCTAGAGAGGGTGTTGCCCTATTTAAGCCCATATGCTGCTTCTTCTCTGCAAACAGCAGGCGGGGCAATGCTGGCTAGGCCAGGGCTCTGCAACCTTAAACACTCAAAGAGCCATTTGGACCCATTTCCCACAGAAAAGAAAACACCGGGAGCCACAAAACCGGGGTGGGCGTGGTCAACTCAATGTCACTCACTTCCACCAGTTGCATGACCCCCCTAGCCACGCCTACCCAACTGGTAATTAGGGCAGAGAATCCATTGTTAAAAAGCAGGGGGAACTACAAAATCCTTTTGACATCTCTCTCTCTCCCCCTCTCTCTGCATCTCTCTGTCTCTGCCCTGGCCACTTTTCCATCCCCCACCATTGCCCTTACCTTCTCAGGCCAGGTGAAGAGTGACTAGGAGGGGAGGGTGAGAGGTGGGGCCAGCCACTGGTGGGATCAACCTATAGGGAGCCACAGCAGAGGGCCCATAGAGCCACATGTGGCTCTGGAGCCGCAGGTTGCAGACCCCTGGGATAGACATTCATAATCAGTTTGGCTCAAGTTTATCCAAATTATCATCAGACCTGTGCCCTTAAAAAGAAGGCCAGGGCAGCCATATGAAATAAACCATTTGCTTTTTCCCATAGCGTTATTGTAGGGGGTACCCAAAACGCTATTGTAACGAGGGTTATCGACCCCATTGTGGCTCTAATGGCATGACTTATACCAACAAGTGTGATTTCTGCAATGCTTACATGTAAGTACATGTTTCACTCTGTGCAACTGGAGAATAAAGTATTTGGAAACTTAGCCTCCTTTCAAGTATTCATTCAAAAGCCATTTTCTACCACAGATACGTTGCATGGCGGTTCGAAGGAGAATATTTTGACTAATTTTAGGGGGAGAGGTACGCATAGGAAACGTATCACTTTCAGAAAATCCCACGTAATCTTGCTGACTATTAGAGACTTTTGGCTGGGTGAGCCATGATGGTGAATGCATCTTTGTGATTTTTTAATTTAATTTTTGTCTCTGTTTCCCCATCAGTCGCAGTGGAAAAAAACTTCGGCTGTTAGGCTTCGAAAAATGTTGAAATCTTAAAATGCAGAAGACTAATGAACGTTGATTAAGAATATCTCACCATCTTCATGCATTGCTCATTAACATCCCCACCAAAAAATTCTGTTCTTCCCTCTGATTCTGCTCTGTTGCTGTATTAAATGTCTTTCGCAGATTTATCAATAAACAAAGCAAAGCATTATCTGTCCACAAATCTTGTTTCTACCACACTATATTTTTAAGGTAAGGTTGTTGTTGCATACTTGGAGAGAGAAAAGTATTTGGGATAATAGATTCAAGAAAATAATGGCTCTCTATCAAGGCAGGACTAGAAAACTTAATAAAAAAATACCTTCTCGTGTGAATGGTAAGAATTATTTCTTTGGCTCTTATTGCAGATTGGGGTCCACTTGGGGGAACCATCACCTGCTCTCCCTTAATAGCTTCCCTATTAGAGGAGTAAATGATCACATATGAGGGAAGGGTACGTTGGGGAAGGGAGGACCACCCAGAAGAAGAAAGGACCACTTGGTCCTTTCCTCTCCAGTCTTACAGAGGAAAGAGTTACTATTTGGCAAATTAATGACAATAATACTGTCACAGTTTAGGCAATAGATCCTGTTTCCTGTGTCACTAAAAAGAAGGTTGGATTATAGTTATAAAATGAATAACTTGCCATTCACTTTATAATTTTACGCCACGTTCTAATACCCAAAACAAGCATTTGCCATCTCAAATTCCCATCCCATTGTGCCTCCTGTGACAAATCTTACAGCAATGTTCTTTTTCTGCAAGAAGTATTTGTAAGTATAAGATTTACTCTGCATTGAGAAGGTAGTATTACTATTGGTAGCCCTGTCCTTCTGCTTGAACAAACAAATTAATGTTTAATTTGATTCTTGTTCTTGTGAATATTTACCCAGAAATTTATCACATTCTGCCATGGATGGATTTTGTAGAACTATCAATCAGAATATTTTATCTATTTTAGTTGCCACAAAAGAGAAGGTTTGCTTCCAGGATCTCTGTAGAAGACTTTGTGTAATGGTGAAGACTCAGAGTATCCCCACTATGCCTCTTCTAACTAGATGCATTGATCAGTGTGTATCCATTGTTACATTCATTAGTTGATAAAATCTAACTTTACGGGTGATATCCATATGCATACTTGCCAGTGAAACAATCTTACCACTTAACTCAGAAAACTGAGTTAACATAATCATGATTATGCTCAGGTAAGAATGCAGTGCAAATCTTCCAAGTGGTATACAGGGGCAAATTTGTGCATTTATCCATTATTTCTAGAGGAAGGCTGAAAACAAAATAAAGGATTAGTTGTGGAAATATGATTACTATTAAATGCATCATGTATCTTAAATCTCCATACATTTTTCTTGTGTATTTATTAGATGTATATAAGAATTATCAACGGTATTCCCAGTTTCAGTTTCTAACTTTACAGATTGGAAAATTAATAGATCAGAGTTCTGCTGAACAGCACTATCAATCAAATATTGTGCCTCTCTTTTAAAAAGAAGGACAAGGAATTTAACTTTGTCTTATATCTCTTGTTTCTACTGGCAGTTCTGGTGGTACAAAATAAGTGCTTATTTTATATCTTGCACATTTACCCCTTAGGGATAAACCACACGCAAAAAGCAAGGAGTAGAAAATGAGTAAACAGCAAGCTGAAGTATTATTTGACAGGAAGGACATTGTAGCAGATGATTTTATGTACTACATTTTGGTTGGTCCGAAGATGGCGAATTTCTAAGTTGTCTAAGCCCAAAATTTCAAGTCTGGTGGCATAAGGTTTTCTGTTGCGAGTAGAGGAGTGGGGAACTCTTCTCTCGACTCGTTCAATTGTATTAATGTCCGATATGTAGTGTGGGTTCCAGACAGATGAGCTTTATTCAAGAATTGGTCTAGCAAAAGTTTTGTATGCCTTAGTTAGCAATTCAATATTACCGGAGAAGAAGCTACGCAATATTAGGTTTACAACTCTTAATGCTTTTTTTTTGCAATGATGTTACAGTGAGCTCTGGCGCAAGCGCAGAAGCAAAAATTACATTCTGTGCATGCTCAGAAGCAAAATCCAAGATGGCAGTGCCCACGGAGACACTGATGGAACCGGCTCCGTGACATCATTGTGGAGTTACTACCGGTTGTGTAGAACTGGATGGAACCCGTAGGAATTCACCTTTGCTTCCAACTCTGTTAATCTGTTAAATCATTGGATATATGTTCTGTTGTGTTCTGCCTAATCCCCTTGCATATCCTGAGCCCTGGAGGGATGATTAATGCCATCTCCGTTTGCATAGAATTGTATGCCCGTCGCTGGTTGGTTAACTAGCGACGAGGGTTTGTTAGCCTATAGAATTGTCTGCCTGCAAGCCAGGGGAATCCCATAAAAGAGGGCTTTTAAATTGACATTTTTGTGTCTTCTGTAAATATAACCTAACCATCAGCTTTTTGACTGATCATCACAATAATTAACTGGGATGATCAAAACTCATGTAATAGCAGTTTATATGCTGTTTACAGAAATGCCAAATTTATCCCTGCAATAAAGCATGTAGGTGAATGTACAGAAGTCATTCATGAAACGGTAAGACTATATTTTTAATGATGTTGCATTACACACACACACACTTTTAAAAATAGGAGATAATGTGGAGTTGTGTGAAATGTGTCAAAACATAAGACTCAGAACGATTTTTCAGGCAGCTTCCTCTCATCCTCCCCCATCAGGCAAGGTCTATAGACATACACACACACACACTGATGCACACTTTAATGTTGGGAAGGGCATTGTAACCCATGCAGAATTTATCTAAACAGCAATATAAGGATGCAATTCCTAAAAACTCCCAGATGCTTTTTCCAGCATTGCTGATGCACAATGGCCTATATGGGACAAGGAGGATCAATCAGAACAGGAGTGAACTTTGCTGAAGAGGAAATTACAACTTGGCAAGATAAGAATCAGATAATCAGTTTTTGCCCAGATTATTCAAATTATCACTGAATGGCATAAAAAGAAGGGCAGGCTGCCACTATGAAATGAATCATTTGCTTTTCCCCATAACAATATTTCAAAGGGTACCCAAGAACCTTCTGCACCAAGGAATATCAACCCCACTGCGGCTCTAATGGCAAAACATATGACAACAAGTGTTATTTCAGCTGTTAGGCTTTGAAAAATGTTCAAATCTTAAAATGCAGAAGACTAACGAACGTTGATTAAGAATATGTCACCATCTTCATGCATTGCTCATTAACATCCCCACCAAAAAATTCAGTTCTTCCCTCTGATTCTGCTCTGTTGCTGTATTAAATGTCTTTCGCAGATTTATCAATAAACAAAGCAAAGCATTA
>JANHFT010040633.1:0-12390 GCA_032467955.1 Pseudoxenodon macrops | reverse complement strand
ACGCGTGCATGCAGCGTCAAAACCACAGCAAGATATAGGACGGGATTGCGCCAGTGGTGGGATTCAAAAAAAGAAAGCAACCGGTTCTGTGGGTGTGGCTTATTTGGGGGTGTGGCTTGGTGGTCGTATGACTGGATGGGCGTGGCTAGCTGTTCGTGTGAGCAGGTAGGCGTGGCTACGTGCATAGGGACTGAAAAAAGTGACTTATGACCAGTACTCGCACTTTTGACCGGTCCTTGCACCAACCCTTCCCTTTAAGAAAGTCAAGCAAAGAAAAAAAAGTACCAGCAAAGAAAAAAAAGTTCAGGCAACAGTAAGTCTAAGCGTACTGCCAAGAATATAATAAGGGTTGATGGAGAGGCGGTTTCTGTAAGCAGGGCAATAAAGATTAGGTTAGAAACAACACCAGAATGTTGTAATTCCGTACAGGATTAAAGTGGGGAAAACAAACAAAAGGAGATTTCTTCTAACAAACGGTTCTCCGAACTGCTTAGAAACTTAACAACCGGTTCTAGCAAACCTGTCCGAACCTGTAAACTCCCAACCCTGGATTGCACCCAGGTAGTAGCACCCGTAGGTCGCTACTACCGGTCCGAATCAGTCCGAACTGGCTGAATACCACTTCTGCCCTTGTCCAATTCTAGTGTTGTAGGAGAGGTAAGAGCAGAAGAAGAAGAAAAAACAATGTGGAACGTGTGATGATAAAAACTCTCCTCGGTTTTCGCTATTCTCAAAGCTCGTGCCACAGGTTGCACTTTGTGGCAGTGGAAGGCTGCTTCTGCTGACCCAAACCACGTTCCCCGCGCATGGTTCCACAAAACCCAGAGTCAACCTTAGCCAAGAAACGAACAGCGGCTGGCCAACAGCCCCTTCTACAATCGTAGGGAGAGAGGAAGGGGATGTACCTGTATTACCTGCGACTCGGTTTAGACAGATATATAGATTGACAGAGTTGGAAAGGACCTTGTAGGTCATCTAGTCTAACCCCCTCGCCCGAACAGGAGACCCTACACCAGTGGTGAAATGCTACCTACTCGGTCTGGTTCGGAAGAGGAAGTAGCGGCGGCCGATGGTGGTTCGGAGAACCGTTGGCGGCCATAGTGCGAGGCTCCGCCCACCCGCCTGAACGTCACCATTTCTGGGGGGGGTTTACCCTCTGCGCATGCACAGAGGGTGAAATAGCGTGTGTGACGGAGCGGTAAGGAAAGTAAGTAGATTTTACCACTGCCCTACATCATGTCTGACCGATGGGCAGTCCAGTCTCTTCTTGAAAGCCTCCAGGGATGAAGCTCCCACAACTTCTGACTAATAACAGAATAACAGAGTTGGAAGGGACCTTGTAGGTCATCTAGTCCAACCCCCTATATATATATATATATATATATTAAATCAAGAGAATGCTTCTTTTTTCCATGTCAAGAGTGAAAAGAGGATGCCGGAAGTTGTTACCTCAAAAAAATTACAGGTGGGAGCCCAGGACCAAAATTATTACATTTCTTTCCAATTCACCTACACTGACGTGTTATTAAAATTAAGAAAACGCAATTATTCCGGCCAGGTATTTAAAGTAATTTCCCTCTCCCTGCCACAGTAAATATTGTTATTTGGACAGTAATTTAAAGGAAGTCTCTGGGCTTATACCTTCCTGCCTCCACAGATCACCTGCGCGATTTTATTTATCTTTTTTCTTACCCTACGCTTCATTCTGAGCTACAGAGTTCGGACTGCCACAATCTCTCCTTTCTAGGGTTGACAGTCAGTATGTTTTAAAATACAGTTATTACCTGACTCAGCGAAAACATAACAAACGATTACTTTTAAAAACACACACCATCTTGGCAAGCGTAGAAAAATATTTTTTAAAAAAACAACAACGTCAACGAACCAAACGCCAACATTTTAAACCATTAAAAAGAGTTTGGGACAACTTTTATAACTGGCTAGAGATTAGAAACAAAGAATAAGGATGAAATAAAGAGATAAAATTGTATTGCATTGTACGGATTGTATTACATGTGAAATAATTATTATAACATAAGCAATCCGCGTGAAGAAATAAAGATGATAGAAATTAGATAGTAGGTCAATAAGCACAAATAAAATTAGAGAAATTTAAAAGGGGGGAATAAGGTAAATAATAGAGTATTTCCGGGATGAAACTGCTGTAAAAAGTGAATATACGTCTTGTGTGTTGATGTATGTCGATGTATGTAATGTTTTGTGGTTTTAAAAAAATAAAAATTTAGTTTTAAAAAAAGAAAAGGTTTAAAAAGCATTTCCTGAAATGCTTCAGCTCACGGGAAAATCGAGAACTTCATTCGGGGTGAGGAGTTTTTCACGGCAAAGACGCGAATTCGAAAGAGGGGCCCCCGGTTCAAAGCCGGCCCTGGGAGAGATTTCCAGATTTAAACCATGATAAAAGGTCCATCCTCGAATCCCGCCGATATACTGAGCCCAATATTTTCTGCCGTGAAATGAAACATTGGTTGAGCGAGTTTCTGTCTCCGGACTGGCCTCAACCTGTTAAGCGAATCGCTGCGGATGATACGTTACTAACCTGGCTTCCCCAATGGAGTTGGCTTGTCGGAAGGTCGTGAAAAGGGGAAATCACGTGGCCCCGGGACACTGCAACTGTCTTAAGTACAAGTCAGTTTCCAAGCGTCTGGATTCCGTCCTTGGAGACGGCTGCAACGGTGGTCATTGTGAAAAACGGACCTGAATCGCTTTTGAATGGTCACTAAACGAGCCTTTGTAAATCGAGGACTACCTGTGACCGCTGAACCTTATACAGAAAGTTTCCTTTTCCTCCCCTCCTTTCCCAATTCTCCTTCTTCTTCTTCTTTGGACCCCTGAAGACAAAGATTCTTAAAACTTAAAAAAACAAAACGCTTATCGGAAACGCGGGAAAAGAAAAGAAAAGGAAAAAAAAACGTTATCGCCTTACCTCATCTCAACTTTGCGCTCGCTCTCTCCTTCCTTCTTGGGTTTCAAGGTTCCCCCAAGGAATACCAGACTTCAAAAGGGCTCTGGATACTCGGAAGAAGGAGGAGGAGGAGGAGGTAGGTCTGGCCTCTTCCCTGCAAAAGAGATAACAGGTTTGAAACAAAAGATTTCAAAACGAAAAGCTAAAGCGGAACAGGCCGAACCCAAAAGGTTGCAAAGGTCAAGTTAGTTAGGCGAGCAAGAAACAGGCATGCGCGAAACACCGAATTGACGAGACGTCTCAGCGTGGATGCTGTCTTCACCCTCTCATTTGCTATCAGATCCGGAGCGAAGGAAGAGAGAGAGAAAGTGAGAGACAGAGACAGAGAGTACAAGAGAGACAGAGAGAGACACAGAGAGAGAGACACACACACACAGAGGGAGAGACAGAGAGAAAGAGAGAGAGACAAATTGAGACAGAGAGAGAGAGAGAGACAGAGAGAGAGACACACACACAGAGAGAGGGAGAGAGAGACAGAGAGAAAGAGAGAGACACAGATTGAGAGAGACACAGAGAGACACAGAGAAGGAGAGAGAGAGACAGAGAGAGAGAGAAAGAGAGAAACACAGATAGAGAGACACACAGAGAGGGAGAGACAGAGAGAAAGAGAGAGAGAGAGACAAATTGAGACAGAGACAGAGAGAGACAGAGACAAGAGAGAGACACACAGAGAGGGAGAGAGAGGGAGAGACAGAGAGAAAGAGAGAGACACAGATAGAGACAGAGACAGAGACAAGAGAGAGACACACAAAGAGGGAGAGGGAGACAGAGACAGAGAGAAAGGCAGAGAGAGAGACAGAGAGAGAGAGACAGAGAGAGACACACAGAGAGAGACAGAGACAGAGACAAGAGAGAGACACACAGAGAGTGCGAGAGAGACAGAGAGACAGAGAGACAGAGAGAAAGAGAGATACAGATAGAGAGAGAGACACACACAGAGAGACAGAGACAGAGAGAAAGACAGAGAGAGACAGAGAGAGACAGAGAGAAGGAGAGAGCGAGACAGAGAGAGAAAGAGAAAGAGAGAGACACAGAGAGAGACAAATTGAGACAGAGAGAGAGACACAGAGAGGGAGAGGGAGACAGAGAAAGAGAGAGACAGAGACAGAGAGAGAAACAGAGAGACAGAAACAGAGAGAGACAGAGAGACGGAGACAGAGAGACAGAGAGAGGCAGAAGTTAAATGCTGTTGCAACCTTCAAAGCATGCAGAACCCTTCCTGTAGGAGCTTGTTGGAAGTTGCCCAACTCGCTTTGGCTTCAAAGCCAGGAAAAAGAAGACTTAGTCCTACAAAACCTCGGAGTCTGAGGAAGAGGAGGAGGAGGAAGAAGAAGAAGAGGAAGAGTGGGGAGGGGGAAAAGCAGGGAGGGAGCCCTACCTCCAGTTCCTCGGCTCCCTTGGCTCTTTCCCTTGGACCAGCTGCAACGTCTCGCGTTCCCCACCCCACCCCCTTCCTCCGTCTTGTGTGCCCAGTTTCTCCCATACAGAAAATCTCCAAAAGGCACGGGGCCCCTCCCACACCCACACGCTTTACATAATGACGGGTTCTCTGAGATTACAGACCGAGGAGGCTGGCCTGTTTCAGCCTCCCTCCTTGTCCCAGTGCCAAGGTAACAAGTTCAAAGGCAGGAGGAGGGCAAAAAAAAAAAAAAGGCGAGTGGCCTAAAACGGACCTTTCGTGTGCTGGTGGTTTGTCCTTCAGGTTGGAAACAGAAAAGAAATCGGTTTAACACTCCCTGGTGGTGTTTTTTATCTTCTTCCTTGAACAGACCGCTCATAGGGAAAAGGTAGATTCAATGCAACGTTACCTGAACGAAAGCAGGTGAGTTGGGTTAATGATTAGCAAGCGAGTCCACTGGATCTCTTCTAGCTTCCGGGATGCCTGGTTCCTTGAACCTGTGCGGGACAATCGTCTCCAAATCTGTCAGAGAGAGAGAGAGAAGAGAAGAGAGGAGGAAATAAGAGAAGGAGGGGTTGGACTAGAAGACCTCCAAGGTCCCTTCTAGATCTGGGGATTCTAGGATCCCCGCGCCAAGATTTCAATCTATTATGCACACAAAGGGTTATCTTTGATTAAGTCGGAAGTCAGACCCAATCTGGACATCCGTTTTTGATAACTTCTGGCCAGCGTGCTATAGTGATGGGAATAATAACACTGCATATCTAAATTTCTCATCCGTAACGGGTAGGATTCAGCCGGTTCGCACCCATTCGGGAGAAGCGGTTGTTAACTTTCTGAGCAGTTTGGTGAACAGGTTGTGGGAAGAGATGTCAACAAAGTTGCCCCAAAGAAGAAGAGGGAGTCAAGCTGTTCTCCAAAGCACCTGAAGGGCAGGACAGGAAGCAATGGGTGGAAACTAATCAAGGAGAGAAGCAGCTTAGAACTAAGGAGAAACTTCCTGATAGTGAGAACAATTAACCAGTGGAACAACTTTGCCTCCAGAAGTTGCGGATGCTCCAACACAGGATGTTTTTAAGACGATGTTAGATAACTATTTATCTGAAGTGGTTGTAGGGTTTCCTGCCTAGGCAGGGGGGTTGGACTAGAAGACCTCCAAGGACACTTCATCTCATCTCCCACCACCACCACCACACACACACACACACACACACACACACACACTTTGAATTTTGATCCTGTGAGCAGAAGGATGCTTCCACGGCCATAAGTTGTTACAGTGATGACATCGTGACTTCAAACAGTCGTTAAACGCAACATTGTTAAGTCGAGGACCGCAAATTTAAAGAAAAACGATGTCTGCCTACCTGGATTTTTAAAAAAATCACATGAAGGACATCCGAGTTTTAGGCCTTTCCTCCCGAGTTCCCTGCCAACGCACGTTTCAAGGTACGAAGAGAAGAGGCAGAGAAACGCAAGAACGGTGAGCCGGTTTCCTAAGAAAAATCTGTCCAGAAAAAAAGTTGAGAAAAGGACACGTGGGACGACGTGAGGGCAGCCAGCCGAACGATGCTGAGAACACTGCACAATACTGTGCCGCAAAACTCAAAAACCGCACCGCGAAGCTCAGAGAGATCGCCGGGAAAAAGAACAATGCTCTTTTTATCCCCAAAAGTTTCCCCACACATTTTCCTCTGCAGGCAGCGTCTTGTCTACCGAACGTCGGCTGCGAATTCTTAGAATGTCATTTTAAAAATTCCAACTTAAAACCCTGAGGCGCTCGAGGGAATACCGTGTGGAAGAAGCCATGCTTTCTCAGAACTGTACATAAAGTGATACTCACCGTTCGTTGGTTGCGGGAACTGCGACGAGTATCCAAAACACCGAGTACCAAATGGATTTTTCCCACGAGGAATAATGAGAGTGAATCGCGAGGCAGCGACAGGTTCTAGCTCGCGCGTCGAGTAACGAACAAACGACGAGTACTGGGACCAAATTTTGCGTCAAAATGCGTCGAATATCAGATTTGATGGAGTTTCGAAGCAGTTTGCTACTAAGTTACCACTGTATGGATGGTTTTGTTATTTTTCTGTTCAATCAGATACGCCCAGTCTTAATTCTTTGACGGCTCATCAACAGAAAACTGGACTTTCAGCCATAGATGTAACCTCAATTATATACACATTGGAAGGGACGTGGTGATTCAGTGGCTAAGACGCTGAGCATGTCGATCAGAAAGGTCGGCCGTTCGAATCCCCGAGCGCCGCGTAATGGAGTGAGCTCCCGTTACTTGTCCCAGCTTCTAGCAGTTCGAAAGCAGGTTAAAAAAAAATGCAAGTAGAAAAATAGGGAAAACCACCTTTGGTGGGAAGGGAACGGCGCTCCGTGCGCCTACGGCGTTTAGTCACATGACCACGGAGACGTCTTCGGGAAGGCGCTTTGGCTTTAAAATGGAGAGGAGCACCGCCCCCTAGAGTCGGGAACAACTGTGCGAGGGGAACCTTTAACTTTAAAGGGACAGTAAAGTTTTTTTTTATTCTATTCTGTTCAAACGGATGGTTCTAAGTAAGGACGACTTGTTTTTGTAGTGTGCGAGGGGAACTTTTACCTTAAGGCGCCAGGCTAGAAAGCGGGAGACCGTGAGTTCTAGTCCTGCCTAACCAAGGAGAGAAGCAACCTAGAATTGTGGAGGAATTAACACGACGGTGAAAACAAATCAGCCTCCAGAAGTTATGGGTGCTCCATTGCTAGAGTTTTTAAAAAGAGGCTGGAAAGGTTTGAGCAAGAGGGTAGGTCTAGAAGACCTCCAAGGTCCCTTCCAGCCCCAGGATCCTACGTTCTATTAAAAAAAAAAAAAACCCAAACAAACCCCACGGTGTAATGACAATTAAAAACAACAACAGCTAAGCGTGTTTGCTAGCAGGTCAGTTAGTCACGAAAGCCATCCGTTTCATTCGGTAGTTTTCTGTTTTGACTTGAGGTCGCACTGAATTAATCTGTGTTTTGTGTGTGTGTGTGTGTGTGTTGTTATTTGAACAAAGATTGGCTTACAGCCCACTCGTGGCCAGGTCAAGTCAAAAACCTGACATTGATGATGTGGCAGTTTCTTAGCAAATTGCGAGCTGGAAAAGGTGTGAATGGCACAGCTCGACTTTTAAGTGACCGAGCGGGAAAGACACAGAAGTTTTTGAAGGTTTTTCCTTTCCAGCCCCTAAAGTAAGTGGGGAATTGAAGTTAGGTGGTTTGTCTACACAGTATCCTTGATTTATGACGACGCAAACGTGGGACAATGAGAAGTAATATTGCGGAGGAAAAAGGGGACAGTGAGAAAATTGAGATCGATGGGTGTAAAAGAGGCAGGGAAAGATGTTACGGGACCTAACTGTGCATACCATCGAAGGCGCATAGTTGCATGAAATTATCTGCACGGAATTGCCCGGCCAGAAAAGGTCCTGAAGGGAAGGCCACGCTGGGCAACAAGGAATGCGCTTAGGATGAAGCGGTCAAGATAAAATTCTGCCTTACCAACAAAATCATTACACGGGGCTGTTTCGGTTATGCAACCTTGTTTTTAATGAGTAAGCCCTGTGCCGCTCTTACCATGGTTACTTTAGCATGTGGCCTGACACCCCGGGCACCCCCGGGCACCGGATGGCATGCTAAACAACTCAAGAGATAGAATAGTCTATAGGCAATGGCAGGATCAAGATGGTTTATTCTAATAAGCCAGCATCGTCAGATCCCAGAGAAAAAAATAAACGGCAGAAATATCGCAGAAGCGTAATACAGGTAGGACTAGAACTCACCGTCGCCTGGGGATTGGGCCCAGACCCAGTTGGCTTTCGTGTCTAAGGCAGGACTAGAATTCACTGTCTCCTGGTGATTGGCCCAGACCCAGTTGGCTTTCATGCCTAAGGCAGGACTAGAACTCACTGTCTCCTGGGGATTGGCCCACAATTACCCAGTTGATTTTGGTGTCTAAGGCAGGACTAGAACTCACTGTCGCCTGGGGATTGGGCGCAAAGTTACCCAGATGGCTTTCATGTGTAAGGCAGGACTAGAACTCACTGTCTCCTGGTGATTGGCCCACAATTGCCCAGTTGGTTTTTGTGTCTAAAGCAGGGCTAGAACTCACTGTCTCCTGGTAATTGGACCAGACCCAGTTAGCTTTCGTGTCTAAAGCAGGACTAGAACACACTGTCGCCTGGGGATTGGGCCCAAAGTTACCCAATTGGCTTTTGTGTCTAAGGCAGGACTAGAATTCACCGTCGCCTGGTGATTGGGCCCAGAGTCACCCAGCTGGCTTGCATGCCTAAGATGGAACTAGAACTCACCATCTCTTGGTCTCTTAAGCCAGCCCCTGAACCCCCTACGCCAAACTGACTCTCCACAGTCCACTGATTGTCGGTTAGCGACATAAATGGTTTGGCTCAATTGTGGTCGTAACTCAAAAGACTATCTGCAAATATACGATGGAACTAAAGCATAAGTGAGACAAAATGGAATGCTTAGCAGGCAAATTCACAGTTCAGTCCCCGTAACTTCGCGCTGCCACTAAATGAAAGGGTTGTAAGTCGAGGACTACCTACAGAGAGCAATGCATGAATGTGATTGGAAGGAAGGATGATTTGTAAGACTTAGAACAGGGATCGGCAACCTTAAACACTCAAAGAGCCATTTGGACCCACAGAAAAGAAAACACCGGGAGTCACAAAACCTTTTCCCACGCCTGACTATTTCCTGAGTGGCCACAAAACTAGCATATATAATTGAATTAAACATTCTGTTTTCTTCTGAAACTTTTCCTTTCTTGGATCTATCCATAGTTGGCCTACCGGGGGGAAATCAAAAAGCTCAATAAATCGCATTCCAACAGGTGTCACGCATTGGCGGATGTGACGCATATTTTGACTGACAGGAAGCCGCAGCAGAGGGATGAAAGAGCCACAGGCGGCTCCAGAGCCACAGATTGCTGACTCCTGGACTAGAAAGTTAAGGAAGTTGAACGTAAAGGAAATTCAGATATTTTCACTCCCCGCCCTCCCCTTTTAAGTTGCACTTTCATTTCCTCAACTTACTATTTGTTAATCCTTTTCTGGGCTTTGCCCACAGCCGTTCTTCCCTCCCCCAAAAAATAATACATTAGCGTGACGGATACAGGCGTGCGTACGGGTAAAAAAAACAAACCACAGCAAGAAAGATCTGAAGAAGTCAAACTTTCCAAAAGATGGAGCGAAGCTTTGATAATGAGTCAGGCAGACAGACAGCGTATGTAAATTTAAGAAATAAGTAAGAAGCTAAAGGAGGAGGATGCGGGAAGATGCGTCTAAGAATCAAGGCGATGGCAAAAACAATTTGCGCCGTCCCGGTTGAGAATCTGGGGAATCTGCTTCCAGCGGTGTGCAGATGTTGTAAGAGCTGCACAAATGAGCCCACAAAGCTGTCAAGAGGGCTGCAAACTTTCCCCTTATCTGGACAGGAAATAAGGGATTTTTTTTACTCCAGCGGAAAGAATCCCACTGCAAATGATGGTGGACGTTGCTGAAAACCGTCGCAGGACAGAGACAAAAAAAAAAAAGCATTCCCTGGCGAACTAATAAAAGCCCAGTGGGAAGGAGACACAGCGTCGAAACCCCTACAGGTAGTCCTCGAATTACGACGCTTCATTTAGTGACCTTTCAAAGTTACAACAGCACTGGGGGGGAAAAAGGGACTTAGGGACTTAACGACCCTTAACGTCCCACTTAACGACCGTTGCAGCATTCCCCTCCCCGTGGTCACGTGATCGAAATTCGGACTGCTTGGCAACGGGTTCGTATTTAGGATGGTCCCCGAGGGGGGGAGGGTTGGGGGGGGTGTCACGTGACCCTCTCTGGCGACCGTCTTACGAAGCAATGTCAGTGGGGGAAGCCAGGTTCGCTTAGTAACCGTGCGACTAAGTGAACCGTTTAACAACTGTGGCAAGGAAGGTCGTTAAAAAGTCACTTAAGGAATGTTTCACTTAACGCAACACGGATTTTGGGCTAAGTGGTGGGTTGTAAGTCGAGAACTACCTGCGTTTGCTCTTCGGGGCTGTTTTCCTGCAAGGCAATTCCTTGCCCAAACTAGGTAATATCAATCAATGCTAGAAGGCAGCACTCCTTCCTGGCGCTGACGACGTTACCTAGTTGGGTCATGAAACGTCAGCAAGAAAATCACCAAGCTCAGAGAGCACCAGGGACCCCACAATTGTCCCCCTGCTCCTCCTCCTCCTCTACGAACCCAATCCCCTTCTAACACTGATGGTGTTACCTAGTTGGGTCATGAAACGTCTGCAAGAAAACAGTCTTAGAGAGCATCTGGGACCCCACAGTCCTCCTCCTCCTCCGTAAACCCATTTCTCTTCTAGCACTGATGAGGTTCCCTAGCTCAGAGCTACTGTATATAAACAGGGAGGAAACCCCACACTCACTAGCACTGATGAGGTTACCTAGTTGGGTCATGAAACGTCTGCAAGAAAGGCTCAAGGACCCCACAGTCCTCCTCCTCCTCCTCCGTAAACCCATTTCTCTTCTAGTACTGATGAGTTTTCCTAGCTCAGAGCTACTGTATATAAACAGGGAGGAAACCCCACACTCACTAGCACTGATGATGTTACCTAGTTGGGTCATGAAACGTCTGCAAGGAAGCCAACCAGCTCAGAGAGCATTGCGGATGCCCTCGTTTGAACCCTGAATGATTTGACTTGAGGCGGTCAGTCAATCCAGGACAGCTGGCTTGAACGAATCATTTAGAATAGAACAGAATTTCCTTTTTTTTTGGAGGGGTGGGGAGGACAACAAGTGTGATCCGACCCACAAGGACTTTGTCTCCGGTGCTGAAGCTCACAGTGAAGCAGGTCATAAAACCATAGTTACATCTAAGTTCGATACAACCAATAAAGGGAATGAGAGCCAGGAAGACGCAAAGGGCTGCAAGACAAGACGTTTGCGAAGCGAATCCCCGCAGTTGTCGCGAGTTAGTAACACCGCCGTTAAGCGAATCTGGCTTCCCCGTCGACTTTGCACAAAAAAGGGGATTTATGACACTGCGGCCGTCATAAATACCTGCCAGCGTTGACCACGGGGGGGATGCTGCAGCGGCCAGAATAACAGAGTGGGAAGGGACCTTGTAGGTCATCTAGTCTAGCCCCCAAGCAGGAGACCCTACACCACCATTCCTGACCGTTCCAGCCTCTTTTTGAAAACCCTCCAGGGATGAAGCCCCCCACAACCTCCGAAGGCAACTTCTCTTCCACTGGATATAGAACACCAGAGTGGGAAGGGACCTCGTGGGTCATCTAGTCCAGCCCTTCCCCCAAGCAGGAGGCCCTACACCACCATTCCTTCCCGCCTCTTCTTCAAGGTCTCAATTGATGGAAGCCCCCCGCAACCTTTTTTTCTCTTCCACGGGAGCTTGATTTCTTCTCTACTGTCAGGAAAATGCCTCCTTTGTTTCCAGGCTGAGTCTCTGCTGTCAAAAACCACCCAGGACCAAGCACAGGGTTGCTGGGTGGTCTCCTTTCCAGGACCCTCTGGCCGTATTAAAGAAAGGGGACACCCCCCTCTCTCTCCATAGAGGGGCCAAAGACCCCTCTTGAGTGAGCATCCCTGCTTTTATTTGGGGGGGGGGTGTTAAACCAGAGTTAGGAAACCCCGCAGGACCAAGCACAGGGTTGCTGGGTGGTCTCCTTTCCTCCGGCCGTATTAAAGAAAGGAGACACACACACCCTCCTCTCTCCATAGAGGGGCCAAAGACCCCCCTTGAGTGAGCAAGGGAGGGGGGGTGTTAAACCAGACTTAGGGGGCTGCTCCTGCTGCTGCTGTAACTTTTCCCTAAGACAGTCGAGCCTCCACCTGCAGGAGCAACCTACCTGGAAAGTCAGCCTAGCAGCGGCCTAGCAAAGCCGATTAAGCGCTGATTTTTGCAAGGAGGGTCTAAGTGGGGAGATAAGACCGACCCCTCCCCCCAACCCATCCCCCACCCCCAA
>JANHFT010040281.1:0-12418 GCA_032467955.1 Pseudoxenodon macrops | reverse complement strand
CACCTCATCTGTCAGCCATTGTGTGCAAGGAAAAACCTTGCACAGTAAAGAAAAAGTTGGCCGGGGACCTCCACCAGGTGAGGGACCTCCGATGGTAGGGGTACCTTTGCCACCGAGCAGCTTCTGCCTGACCTCTGAAATGGCAAGAGTAACCATTGGAGGTCTTTTGAATGCAGGCGAGCCCAGGGTACTATAGAGAAGGTGGAGACCATCTTCCCCAGAAGTTGGGATAGTTGTCTCAAGGGTAGCGACCTGTCTAGTTGGACTTGACGTACTAGCTCCCACAAGTTGGGTTGGCGATCTGGAGATAGAGATACTATACCCTGAACTGAATCAATGATTGTGTCCAGGTGGAGTAATTGAGTAGAGGGAGAAAGGTGACTCTTCCCCAAATTTATGGAGAACCCGTGGTGTCTAAGGACCTGGATGGCAACTGCTAGATCTGCCTGGGCCTGTTGAGCAGAAGCAGTTTGAATCAGTATGTCATCCAGGTAGCACTGAACACGCATGGGTATGGTCCTCAAGTGGGCCGCAAAGGCAGCCAATAGTTTAGTAAACACTCGAGGAGCCGAGGAGAGTCCAAAGGCCATCGCCCTGTATTGATAATGGAGACCCGTGAATTGGAATCTAAGGTACTTCCTATGGTGATATAAAATGGGCACATGCAGGTATGCCTCCATCAAGTCAATAGAGGTGAGGAAGTCGCCCTCTCTAACACCTTCTAGAATGGTGAGGATTGAATGCATTTTAAACCACCTGTAGTGAATGTAATGTTAAGTCTCTTAAGGTCAAGAATAGCTCTCCATCCTCCCGAGGCTTTTGGGACCACAAATAAAATTGAATAAAGACCCAGTCCCTGCTCCTCCTCAGGCACAGCTTTGATGGCTTGAATATCCAGCAGATTCTGGATCGCTGTCTCTATGAGACATTTCTTAGCAGGGTCCCTTGAGATGGGACATTGGAGGAAAAACCTCGGGGTATGTGTGGAGAGGAACTCGAGAGAAAGGCCAAATCTAATTGTTTCTTCAACTCAAGCATCCGAAGAGGACTTATCCCATTGGTCAGTGAAGTAGCCAGTCGGCCCCCAATGGGGAACTCGGGAATGGATTCATCTAGGGCATCTAAAAGGGCAACTTCCTCCCCCTTGAAAGGGACGTTTGGACTTAAAAGTACACCCTCTCTCTGAGTGGTCTTGCCGCTATCTTTGCCTCTGGTTAAAATACCCCTGGAACCTGAAGGACCCCGCATCTGCATCCAGGGAGTGGAAGGACGACTGGCGGGAGTAAGGTGAAGGGCGATAGTCTGCACAACTGGTCATGGAAGGCAGGATCTTGTGTTTCTCTTTAGATTCAATAAGAAGGGGTTCTAAGCCCTCCCCGAATAAGTTGCCCCCAGAAAAGGGGGTTGATGCCAGATGCCATTTGTGGCATGCATCCGCTTGCCATGACTTGAGCCAGAATATTTGTCATGCTGCAACAGTGGAGCCGATGAATTTGGCGGCAAACCAAGCTGCGTTGAGTGTAGCATCAGCCGACAGTTTTGTCGCTGTGGCAAGCTTGTTGATGTCCTGGTGAAGCCTGGCATCTGTTGCTTCTCCTGAAACTGACGTAACCAAATGAGGGAGGACCAAGCAAAGAAGGAAGCTGTCATGGAGGCTCGGATGGCCCAAGCTGCTGTTTGTTGCGCCTTCTGTAGCGACTGTTCCATACACCTGTGTTCTGGATGGAGGGATTCCGTTGGATCGCCCAGTAACGTAGAGGTCATATTTAAGGCCACCATAGGTGAGTCGACTTGAAGAAACTGAAGGATCTTGGTTAAATCAGGGGCCACATTATATATTTTCCTTTCAGCCATGGAGGGGTTTCGGCCCAACCCCAGGGAAGTCCATTGATGTTTGATAAAATCCAGAAATAACTTTGGGGAGGGAACAAATTCTTCCTCTGAGATGTGTTCGAAGTATAATGGATCACTCATGTCTTGTCCTGTTTGAGACTCAGGATATGGGCCTGTAGTAGCAAGGCCAGCTGCATGTTTTGCCTTATAAAGTAAGGATCTGAAGAGAGAAGGTTGAAATAGACCCAGATGGGATGGTGGTTTGGGCCACATGTTCTCATCCTCAGACAGGTTAAGGTCGAGGGACCCCTCTCCTTCAGAGTGTAGGGAAAATTCCTCAGAGGAGGAAATAGAAGAATCTGGATCTGGACGGTTGTCAGGATCTCTAGTAAGAGGAACCTCTGACTGGGCTTTTGGAAGGGAAGGGGCTCCATGACTATAGGAAGGCCTCTGCGAGATTGCTGGAGGGCAGCTGAGATCCCCTGCTTGATTGCCTCTGCTATTATGGACTGCATTGCCTCTGGAAGCAGTTGAGGCAGTGTCTCTGAGGTGTGTGGCCGTGGGAGTGAAGGTAGCCTATGGGGTATTGCAGGGCCTGTTGAATGGAGGTTGGACCAGGGTTGTAAATCAGTTATAGGATCCCACAGATCCAAGTCCGAATTGACCGGAATGTTGTCCAGAGAAAGGACATTGGTCTCCGGTATTCTTGAGGTTGAGGCCACTGGAGAAAGTGGTGGGAAGCTAGTGGATTCCCCTAGGGGGAAGGTCTGGGAATCATGCACCCTTGCTGCCTTATTGCAGATCTTGTCGAGTGCCTTGTGGTGGCAGCGTTCATCTTTAGTGGCAGCCTTGGGCTCCCTAGAGGAGGAGGCCTCATGGGAGGAGCACTTGGGGTTTCACTTGGAACCCTTGCCTTGAATTCAGCCTTAACTGAGTGCATTGGGATGCCATGCTAATAGTGCCCTGTAGGAAGACTGCCACTGCCGAGGAATAAAGGCCGTAATAATTTGGAGGGAGAAAGGAATCCTTTTTTTAAAGCCCTCTATTTTTTGCCTGGTTCCACATGCTCAGGAATACCCTTCCAAGCTGGGGCCTCAGCCGTGCTCCTTTGGGAGCGTAGTCTCTGTGTAAGGCTCGGGAAATGTCTTCCGAATTTAGAATATGCAATGCCTTTGTGGGGCGTGGCTGCAAGCCATATGGACAAGATCGGAGCTAATCCCCACGGCACTAAAAGTGGTCCAGGTCCCTTCGAAAAATGCGTGGGGTGGCTTGCACAGGAGTGGCTTTAGGCCGCCAGTCTCCCTCTCGGCAGTGTGGGCTCAAGATTCCAAAACCGGTAATTTAGCTCTGTGCAATAAGGCTGGCTGCAGGGAAAAGACCTCCAAAATTATGGCTTTAAAATAGCTGCTGTCTGAAAGTGTGGGAATCCAGTGACAGTGAACTAAGCATTGAGGGAAAAGGCCAGGAATTTCCTTTACTTCTAAGTTGGGTCCCCTTTGTTGCGTCCCCTGACAATAGGAGATAGCTGTCCTAAAGGTGTGAAGGAATTTGGGTAGGGAAACTTCTGCTGCAGCTCGAGCCGAAGCTCGGCTGTAAATCAACCAATTCCCCCCCACAGCTTAGCAATGTTAAGGAGGCTGTCAGGGCAATAAAACTCACGATCAGAAGTAAAGTCAATGTTAAATATAGAAAAACAATTCAAACCAACACTAAGGAGGAATGGAAGGTACGTCTGTCCTGCTGAGTGACCGAGTCAAAAAGCTGGCAAGGAGGGAGCAACAGAAGCAATCCTTAACGGCTTTGACAGATTCGGTCTAGCAGACAGAGTTAACCCATTCCTGGAGGCTATATCCACCACTATGGAGAACAGGTTAGTGTTCCACGCCCACTCAGTCACATGACCATCAAACCACACCCACGAAATAAGCCACACCCACAGAACCTGTAGTAAAAAAATTAGGACCCACCCCTGAAGTACAGGGCATATGTAGCAACACTTCCAAGTTTCTATATCCATGTTAAGTGCTTAATTTCATACAGTGATAGATATTGATTATTTGATAATATATTCTATGGTAAAATTGAGCAAATTTATTTCTTAGAAAACAGTTACATTAAAAAAGCAAAATTTGCTCATATATAAAATTTAGAGATAAAATGTTATCAAAGACATACTATTGGATATTTTTTGTTCCTCAATGTACTTTCTCAAGTGCAAGAATCCATAACCATATTGACCAAATTATTGTGTCATGCCAAATAGAGAAAGTGAATAAAAATAAAATGCCAAATACATTAAAATCATAGATAAAAAGAATGAAACATAGTAAAACTAGCTTAAAACCACCCTATTTATTATACTTGTCTGTTAGCCTTGCAATATATTATTAATTTCATCCCATTCACATACCATTTCATATATTGTCTTTTGTTCTTTGGATGTCTTAGTTGAATTGCCAGTGATGGAATTGCAATTTAAGATTTAAAGTTGCCATTTAAGAGTTCTTAGTGCCACTACAATAAATTTACTCAGGGATGATCATGCAATTACCCACAAGGAAAGTGACAATAAAGGCAGTGTTTACTGTAGTTAGTTACAGTACTTAATTTTTATTTTGTTTACAGTAGTTGACTAGTTTTTATTCAAGTATTATTGAAACTGAAAAAATAATTGCCAAATGTAATATTTTGTTGATTTAAATATAAACAATTAATATTAGTAATTAAGTAGATGCAACTATGTTAATTAAGTGCCATTGAGCTAAACTTAAATTTTATCACTATATAGCTATTTCTAATAACTGCTCCATAATAACTTTTTAAAATAGTTACTCCAAGGACAGTCCTGTAATATTTTTGATATTGCTAAGTCAATTTATATGTTGTTTAGTCATCTTATGTGTTTAGAAACGAACCACTGGCTTAAAAACTGGTGTTGTAACTTAGGCTTCTTAGACCATGGCCTGTATTACCTACATTACCTAGAAGGGCTACTGGCAAGAGATAGAGTAATCCTCACAAGAACTGGAAGCAATATATTCAAAAACAAAAACAAAAACAGGCTCATCTTATCAAAAGGACTTTAAACTAAAATTGAGGGGGGCAACAATCTTCATGAACTTTAGAACCTAATTCCAAGCAAAAACCACTAGATAACCAATCACATAAGGAGGAAGGGAGTAAAGAGAAAAATAAAATAAAAAACATAATGAAGTAGAGAGTGATGGAAAGGATGGAAACCCCAGTAATTAAGTAAGACTCAAATGCCTATACATTAACACTCAAAGTTTAGGGACAAATTTGAAGTATTAGTACGTGAAAGCAGATATGATATAGTTGCCATTACTGAAACTTGATGGGATGAAACTCATGACTGGAATGTACTGATGGAAGGACACAAACTATTCAAAAGAAACTGACCTAACAAATGAGGAGGTGGAGTTGCATTATATATAAAAGATCACTACATCTCTACAGAAATACACAATACCAAGGATGAAAACCTCCTAGAATCCATAAGGGGAAATATAAAAGAAGAAAAATAATGACATTGCTGTAGGAGTATACTACAGGACACCCAATCAAGCAGAAGAAATAGATGAACTCTGCTAATCAATTGACAAATGTATGTAGGAAACATACCACAGTGTAATGGAACACTTTAACTAGCCTGATATCAACTGGGAGACAACCTCTTCAACAAGTGGCAGATCGAACAGATTCCTAACCAACTTAGCTGACAACTTTGTCATCCAAAAGGAGGGAACTAAATGAAAAACTATACTGAACCTAATTCTTACTATGAAAGAAGAAGTGATAGAGGCAGCTGAAGTTGCCAGAATCTTGGTGAGAGTGACCATATCATACTGGAATTCAATATAATGCAAACACAAGAAATAGATATAATTCAAACCAGTGTCTTAAACTTTAAAACAGTTTATTTTAATAAACTCAGAGAGTGCCTAAGCAAAATTTCATGCATAAAAATCCTGAAGGGGAAAACAACTCAAGAACTGTGGGAAACACTGAAAAATAAGATAATAAAAGTCCAGTCCAACACAATACCACTGAAAATGAAAAACAAGAAATTCAAGGAGAAACCAGCATGATTGCACAAAGATCCCTCTGATAAACTGAAAGACAAAAAGGATAAGTAGAAAAAATGGAAAGAGAAACACATAACTAAGGCAGAATATCAGTAGATATCCCAAAACTGCAAAGATGAAGTCAGGAAAGCAAAGGCTCAGAATTAACAAAGACTTGCAACAAAAGTCAAAGATAATAAATACAGTTTCTTTCAAAATATAAATAACAAGAAAAAAGACAAGGAAACAGTTGGTTCACTAAAGAGAGAAAATAGCAAGGAGGTAATGGGCAGCAGAAAGAAAGCAAAACTGCTTAATTCATTCTTTGCATCAGTCTTCACACAAAAAGAAACTATAGCCCAGCCTATCAAAAACATAACTGTAAAAGACAGACAAGAAATAAAAATTAAAATAAACAAGAAAATGTAAAAGAACACCTGTCTGACCTTGATGAAGATAAATCACTGGGACCTGATGGATTACATATCAGAGTTCTGAAAGAACTGATAGATATTATCTCAGAACCATTGTATCTATAAAAAACTACAAGAGGATTGGAAAAGAGCTAATGTGATTTGCATCTTTAAAAAAAAAGGTGGGCAGAACAGACACAAGAAACTACAGACCAATCAGCCTAAGATCAATACCTGGGAAGATACTGGAAAATAATAATAAAAACCAGATCTGTGAACATCTAGAAACGAAGTTCTAATTAGTAGCCAGCACAGGTTTGTTAAAAACAGACCATGCCAAACCAATCTTATTTCATTATTTGATAAAGTGACTACATTTGTAGACCAGTGAAATGCTATGGACATAGTGTACTTAGACTGAGCAAGGCATTTGACAAAGTAGACCACAGCCTATTTTTATTGTAAACTAGAAAAATGTATAAACAGCATCACCACCAGATGAATTCGTAACTTGCTGACAAACTATCCTCAATGAGTAAGTCCTTAATGGTACTACATCTACATGGAGGGAAGTAAGCAGTGAGGTCCCACAAGGTTCCATCTTAGGCACAGTACTCTTCAATATCCTCATAAATGACTTAGATGAGGAAATAGAAGGGGAACTCATCAAATTTGCAGATGACACAAAGCAGGCAGGAAAAGCCAAAACCTCAGGATCCAAAAAGACTTTGACAGACTTGAACAATAGGCCCTATCCAACAAAATGAGATTTAATGTGGAGAAAGCAGTATTTTACCCCTGGGCAGGAAAAACCAAAGGTACAGGTACAGATTAGGCAAAACCTGGCTCAAAAACAGTAACTGTAAGAGGGACCTTGGAGTGTATGATCACTTAAACATGAGTCAGCAGGGTGCAGCAACAACCAAAAAAAACCTAATACAATCCTTGGTTATGTAAACAGAGGCATAGAATAAAAATTATGTGAAGTGTTAGTACTGCTTTATAAAGCTCTAGGAAGACCACATCTGGAAAACTGAATCTAGTTTTGGTCACCACATTACAAAAAAGATGTTGAAACTTTGGAAAAAGTGCAGAGAAGAGCAACTAAGATGATTAAAGGCCTGGAGACTAAAATATATGAAGAATTCTTGAAGGATTTGGGTTTGGCTACTGTAGAGAAAACGCCTAGGGGGTCAATTTATTTTCCAAAGTGCCAGAAGGCAGGATAAGAAACAATAGATGGAAACTAATGAAGAAAAGTAATCTGGAAAAGGAGAAACTTCCTAACAGTGAGGCAGTGGTGAAATGCTACCTACTCTGTCCGGTTCGGGTGAGTAGGTAGCAGTGGCCACCAGTGGTTTCGAGAACCAGTGGTGGCCATAGTGTGAGGCTCTGCCCACCCACCCAACGTCACCATTTCTTTTTGCCCTCTGTGCCTGCATAAATCCTTCTGCGCATGTGTAGAGGGTGAAAAAGCATGTGTGACGAAGGCGCGTGTGCAACTAGCATGCATGCATGAATTGCACGCTTACCTGTAGGGAAGGTAAGTAGATTTCACCGCTGCAGTGAGGACAATTAACCAGTGGAAGAGCCTTCACAAGTTGTGAGTGTTTCATCACTGGAGGTTTTAAAGAGACTGGACAGTCACTTGTCTGAAATGGTATAGGCTCTTTCTTTCTTTCTTATTATTATTTTACTATGCACCTGTCAATATTCTCAGGTTTTCTTGTGAAAATCAGGGGTTTTACCACTATCTAAAGGAGTGCTTTGTGAGGTGGGGAAATGTGATCATATAATACCTAAACTTGTCTTAAAGTTATAGGCATGTGAATTAATCTTAGTTTCAGCCTTCTACTTTTCAATTTGAGTATGATGAATAGAAACTAATCTGCCAGTAATGGTGTCAAGTTCACTGAATTTATTGATCCTGTCATTTGGTCAATTTTATAATACCTGAAGTGGAATTGCTACTGTTTATTTCATGTTTAATGAATGAGTGGATGGATGGATGAGTGAATGAATTACAGCCATTACACTGTTTATATTCAACATGTATAGGAAATTTCTTGGTATATTATGCATAAAACATATTCAAGGAAGGACTTAGCTACATATGCTTAAAATCCTTTTGCAAAAAGTTTGGAAAAAAATGCACAGCTAGGGAAATAGAAAGATCTAAGCTTTATTCCTACATTTTCTTAGGGGCTTATAGGGGCTTTAATAACTAAAAGTACAGTTCAGTGTAATTATAGTTCTACATACAGTATATACAAAATTATAGTATAACAAATGAAAAGACTCTAATATATGATTAATTGAATGACTAGTATTAGCTCAACTTGATAAGCTTTAATAAGATATTTTATTATAGTTACATTATGATTAGAATTAGATATGTAACTAATGTATAGATTAGTCGTTATTCTACAGAAATTAACTGTCTTTAAAATAATATTTACATATCCCTACAATGTAACTATGGAAGCAAAGCCAAACTACCGAAACCCAGGTACTCTTTAGATGGAAAAGTAACTCTTCTAGATTAAATATTACATATTTTAAAATAAATTGAGAGGGGTCACCAGGTCTAAAACTGTAGGTGATTCTTCGTGAAAGCCTCCATACAGTGTTTTATTACTAAATATACTGTATGGAATGTTGTCTAATTTTTGTCTTCAGAAAACAATCTTCAATTGCACTATGCCTCTGGGAATGAAATACATGTGTCATGTGTATTTTAAAAGAGAAAGGATTATGTTATTGATTTCCTATTATAAATGAGACTTACTGAAACAGCACTGATATGTACAATTAAAGATGCTATTTGTTTTCAAAATATCAATTGAATAAATATGTATGCAAGTCCATATGTCCTAATCACAGCACTATCCAACTTTATGTCAATAGCAAATACTATTTTTGATTGCCAATACTTTGCTAAATTTCAATTCACAATAAACTGGGGATTTGAAATTTGAAAGAATGATATGTAGAGTGAGGCTACCATGGCTCCTTCCATTCCATGATACTGATGGGACAAAAACAAAAAGGAAGCACATGTTGTCCTATCTGTCCTCTCAGACTGTAAATTGATTTTAAATAAGTTAATCTATATACTGTAGGTAGTCCTCGACTTACAACTGAGCCCAAAATTTATGTTGCTAAGTGAGACATATTTAAGGGAATTTGGTCCATTTCATGACTTTTCTTGCCATAGTTGTTAAGTGAATCACTGCAGTTGTTAAGTTAGTGATATAGTTGTTAAGTGAATCTGGCTTCCCTATCAATTTTGCTTGTCAGAAGGCCACAAAAAGTGATCATATGATCCTGTGACACTGCAATTGTCATAAATGAGTCAGTTGAATTTTGGTCATGTGACCATGAGGATGCTGCAAGGGTCATAAGTGTGAAAAATGGTTGCAAGTCACTTTTTCAATGCCATTGTAACTTTGAACAGTCACAAAATGAATTTGTCAAGACTGACTTGAACTTTCACCTATATTCCGCTTTATTCAGAACTTGACAAAGAAGAGGATGGTGGGGGATTGGAATGCAAGGGTGGGGGGAATGGCATCCAAGCAGCATCAGTTCGCGTGAGACACCCCGAGCAGATGTCCCAGCATGGCTGGCTGATTCCCATAACAAAATGAACATAAGTGATTGGTGGATGTAATGGACTATGGTGGCCTGTGGAGAAAAGGGGCAATTAACTATGTGTTCTTTTGAGTGGTAAGCCCAAAGTTGGTTTTGCTTCTTCTGTGCCAAAGTGGGTTTATTCAGTAAAGTTTTTACTCTTGGTAAAATAATGTCCCAGGAGTTTCTTTTTCTGGATTTGCAAACTGGATAGTTGACAGGAATGTTGTAACTTGAGGACTACCTGTAAAACCTAGACGTGGTGAAAGTGTGGAATGAAAAGATAAGGAAGGAATAGCAGGCATTCAAAACTAAGAGGGGAAAAAAATATGTATACCATTTATAAGAGCACTATGAAAAACAATAATGAAAACATATTGTAAATGTGATATTTGTAATGCAACAAATCAATAAATGATCAAGTGTATTATAAATATTTCAAACTCAAAACAATGTTTCAAATTATTGTAATTGATTAGTAAGAAAGTGGTTTCATTCCACTTTGACTTTTCATTCTTTTCAACATAAAAAAAAACCACATAATTTTTAAGATTGGGGATTGGATTACTTTTTGAGAGTTAGGCAAAAGAAACAATAATTAATGCTTTTTAAAATGTTTTGATAATTGTATATGAGAATCAATGCTATTTTTAAGAACCAAACATATTTCTTTGTACAAAGGTAGTGATACCAATATACATATTTAAAAAGTATAATCAATTT
Organism: Pseudoxenodon macrops; assembly: GCA_032467955.1. Taxonomy (NCBI): domain Eukaryota; kingdom Metazoa; phylum Chordata; class Lepidosauria; order Squamata; family Pseudoxenodontidae; genus Pseudoxenodon; species Pseudoxenodon macrops. The sequence goes on along the minus strand of JANHFT010040281.1, from coordinate 1,731 downwards.
TCTAGTATCATTCTAGTTGTATTTTTCGTAGATGTTAATGTTATAAGAAATATTTTTTCATCATTTATGTTTCTTTCTCCTGGCTTTGGCTGAAAAAGGATAGTTAAAGGACATAATGATTAAATTTGAGCATGAAGGGAATTAGTGAGTGATTATTATTAAGGAAAAGCTAATTCCCTCCATCCCACACAGTTTTATGGTATTCTGCAGGTTCAGATTCCAATGTGTTCAGGTATTATGCAAACTGGGAAACTGCTATGGAGGGTCATTTAGTAAAAAAATAAAAATAAACAGAATATATCTTTATTTTAATAGATGCTGAATAGTTGCAAATACTAACCAAATTGTAATGAATTTTCCCAAAAGTTTGAAGGTTGGGGTATAAATCACATGAGAATTAACTAATAAACTTCTTGGAATGTTCAACAGACAAAAAATAGTTTTCGAAAAAAAACATGAATACAATTATCGCCTAAGAGCTTTGGTGGCATAGTGGTTGGAATGCAGTATTGCAGGCTGACACTGTTCACTGCCAGGAGTTCAATCCTGACTGGTTCAAGGGTGTCTCAGCTTTCCATCCTTTTGAGGTTGGTAAAATTAGGACCCAGATTGTTGGGGGCAATATGTTGACTCTGTAAACTACTTAGAATGATTTTAAAGCACTATGAAATAGTATATAAGACTAAGTACTATTGCTACCTCCTTATAATTGTATCACGGTAAATGCCAAACACATACACATATGAAAGATGTATAAAACAACTTTTTTCAGAGAGTAAAGCGTTTTCCAAGCTAGATAAAATATATAGTCAAAATGTATTAAATTAGCTTGGTAGTGTTAACTCATACACATACAGACACACACATATGCAATGAGCAAACTACTACTTTAGATAAGGACTGAACTTAGTTTGCTGAAAGAGCATACAGAAAGGATCAGAATATCTTGGAAATGGAATGGAGGAAAAGGCACAGTGGCTTCTGTTATTTAGAATAGAAATATTCTAAGCTTTACCATTCCAATAGAAGAAAGTATATGTAGCTCAGGGTTGAACTGTGAAATTCTTGATACACTCTGAGCTTGGTCATTTGCTTGCAGATGTTTCATTATAAATGTATCATGATGATGTTACTTAGTTGGGTAATGAAACATCTCTAAGTATATAACCAAGCTCAGAGAATACCAACAACTCCAAAGTTCATCATTTGACTGAATATTATGATTTAAAGGGATTGCCTTTTCTTCTGAATCTAGGGAAATATCATTAGATGGGAAACATCCTTTTTCATATCAATTATTTATATCCTTTCTTTCATGATAACAATCTTTTCAACTCGATTTACAAATGTGAATAACAAAGTATGGAAGCAGTCAGTTAGAAGAATGTTTGGGGTTTTTGTTTTTATAAATATTTATACAGCTGCCCATGTCACAGAATGTGAATCTGGACAGCATATAATGAAAAGAGATGTTCTATTTTCCACCAAAATGGCAGATAAGACTAGATGTGTGAAGGACTAAAAAATTCAGCTGTGCAGGCTTCTAGAATAGTTGCATGCCTTCCTTCTTTTCTCTTTGGAAAGCTTTTGTATGCGGTAATTAATGAATAGGCAACATAGTTGTCTACTCATCTGTAATGGTTTTTAATCTAACATTTATTTATTTATTTATTTATTTATTTATTTATTTATTTATTTATTTATTTATTTATTTATTTATTTATTCATTCA
>JANHFT010039938.1:0-12442 GCA_032467955.1 Pseudoxenodon macrops | reverse complement strand
TCCTTCTCCGGTTCGGCCCTCCCGTTCCTCGCCCCACAAAGCGGCCCGTTTGAGGGACTCCCCTTCCGTACCTCGCCGGCCGTTGCCCGCTCGGAGCCGCTCGACGACCCCACAGCGCGACCGCTCAACCGAACCCGCCTGGCTGTTTTTTTTTTTTTTTTATTCCTCCCCGCCTTGCTTTTTGCTTTCGCTCCTCCCCGGGGCGCCGCCCCCTTCCCCGCTCCTTGTCCTCCGATTGGCCGCGCGTCCCCCGAAGGCAGTACGCCCATAAGCCGCTTTCCTTCAGGAAAGCCTCCAGCTCCCGCCTTCCCCCGCCAGCATGTTCGGCTGCGCTCCTAGCCACTATCCGACGACTTGCCTGTTCTTCCTCGCGGAGTTCAAGGCGCGCGCCACAAATTGAAAAAAAACCGCCGGGCCGCGAGGATTGGGAAAGGGAAGTCTCGCGAGATGTTGCCCAAAAAATAAAAACGAAGCCGAGGAAACAGCGCGGGGGAGGGGCCGGGGGGGATGAATTAAAAGGGACAGGCTGCATTTTCAGCTTCCCTTGCAACAATTTTGCGCGTGATTTCGAAAAGGAGACGCAATTTTCAGTTGGGATTGTAGCAGAAGGCAGGCAAGACAATTTTGCCCAGCCAAAATTAAAAGTACTATCCGTTGCAAGGCCCTAACGTTATTTATTTATTTGTTCAATGGCTATGGGGTAGGCTTACTTAAAAAGTAATTTAATTCATGGATGTTGATTTCTTATGCAACTTCTTTTCCCCAAAAAAAATAAGCATCTGTGGACTCAATTTGCTTGCAAACAAATTGCATTACAGCCTGAAAGGGCAAACACGTGCAAAACAATCATCATATGCACTTACTCAAGAGTAAATTTTTGCAAGTCACTTGAAGCTTACTCCAAAATATTTCCAATGCTTATGCAGGAGTGCCTAACCCTGGTTGTAGCAACAATCTTGTGGCATCTTTAAATGCTTGCCAATTTATTGCAGCAGGAATCTGCCTCTTGGTTAGGAGTTACAATACCTATAATGCACAGCAGGGCATTTAGACAAGACTGCCAGAAGCTATAGAGAACATGTGCATTATTATAATTATCTTTGCAATATATATGAGATTGCCGGATCCTGAACGATTCAAGCTGGCATATGGAAACGATTTCACCAGAAAACAGTTTCCACCAGAAAACAGTCACCAGAAAACAGTTTCCACCAGAAAAGGATAGATGGAGAAAAGAGTAAAAGTATCCACCTTGGAAAAACACAAAAAATATCCTAAAGTTCTTAAAATTGTCCTTGTTCCGGTACCTGTTGGAAAAACCAGATTTTTAAAATCTTTCCGAAAGGATTGCATAGCACAGCCGCAAAGCTAAATGGAAGTCTTGAGTTATAAAAGACAAAGAAATGCAAATGAAAAATGGGTGTAGTAGAGGCCACGAAATGTATTTACATCATAATTGATGTATTTGTAATTTATTTATATTTCTTCAGAGCATGGAATTGTGAGCATTTCGCCGGAGACAGGACAAAAACAAGTGGCAAATCATAAACGGCAAAGTTGAATGGGGAAAATCTTTACTTCAATGAATATTTTGCTTTTTTGTTTTCTGTGTCGCCCAGCCTTTCTTCCTGTAACCCTGTCCCACCCACCTTCCACCAATTCGTCACTGGTTAGGAATGTTCTCCCGCCAGTCCAGTCCTGATCTCCTACTGCCTTGATCCTGTTTGGGGATCCCTTTTGTGATCCACCACGTGGCGCGCGGGAAAAAATACCCAGCGAAACTCCCAGATTTCTTTCCTGTCCTTGGGACTTCCAATTGCTTTTGTTCCCAAACTGAAAGACACAACATTGAGGCGTTTGCTGATATTTCGAAGACGCAGCAAACAACGATGGCACTGAATTTTGTGGCAGAGCTGACCGTCGAGCCTGGTGTTCGAAGGGCAGTTATGCCACAGGAAGGGTGAGGTCACCACAAAATAACACAAGAGGCTGCCACTCAAGGCTATCAACTTTTTAAGCATCCCTGAAAACATTACAGTGGTATTTCTCAGCCTCTGGAACGTTAACATGTGTGGACTTCAATTCCCAGAATTCCCCAGCCAGCAGAGATCCAAATATTCTATATTTTATAGTCTATTATTATCTATTATATTTAGAACTATTACATTACAGATAGTCCTCATCTTACGACCACAACCGAGCCCCAAATTTCCGTTGCTAAGGAAGTTTTGCCCCATCTTTACGACTTTTCTTGCCACAGTTGTTAAATGAATTGTTAAGTTGTTAACACGATTGTTAAGCGAATCTGGCTTCGAGGTCGCAAAAGGGGATCACGCAAGTCCGGGACACTGCAACCGTCATACATATGAGTCAGTTGCCAAGCATTTGATTCTATGACCACGGGGACGTTGCAACGGTCACAAGTGTGAAAAGGTTTTAAATCATTTTTTTCAGTGTCGTTGTAATTTCAAATGGCCACTAAACGAGTGACTGTAAGTTGAGGTCCACCTCTACTTGATGGTCTCCTTTTCAAGCACAGGTAGTTCTCAACCTACGACAATGGAACCCAAATTTATGCTGCTAAGTGAGAAAATTGTTAAGCGGGTTTTGCCCCATTTTATGACTCTTCTCGCCACGCTTGCTAAGTGAATCCCTGCAGTTGTTGAATTAGTAACCCGGTTGTTAAGTGAATCCGGTTTCCTCCTTGACTTGCTTGTCGGAAGGTCGCAACAGAGGATCACATGACCCCCCCCAGAACACTGCAACCGTCATAAATACGAGTCAGTTTTCAAGCATCTGAATTTTGATCACATGACCCTGGGGATGCTGCAATGGTCATAGATATGGTCATAAGTCACTTTTTTCAGTGCTGTTGTAACTTTGAACAGTCACTAAATGAACTGTTGTAAGTCGAGGACTACCTGTACTAAACATGGATTAAAGGTTAGCATTTCCTGTCAAATTATTCACCTTGTTATCACTTCAATATTGTTTTCTGACAGCACTGAACTAATCTTCTCATCACCTTTTACACCACATACAGGGTGAAAAGTATTTAGGGGATGCGCTTTAGACCTTAAGCATGTAATTTAGATCCTCTTGACATCTATAATTTATTTAAGTTATCCTACTACAGGTAGTCCTCCACTTACATTTCATTTAGTGACCATTCGAAGTTGCAACAGCATTAAAAACAGTGACATGACCGGTTTTCGTACTTATGACCGTTGCAGCATCCCTATGCTTAAGTGAACAAAATTCAGATGCTTGACCACTGGTTCATATTTATGACGGTCGCAGTGTCCCGGGGTCACGTGATCCCATTTTAAAACCTTCTGACCAGTAAAGCCAATGGACTAACCAGATTCACTTAACAACCGTGTTACTAACTTAAGAACTGCAGGGATTCATCGAACAAATATAGCAAGAAAAGCTGTAAAATGGGGCAAAAACTCACTTGTTTCACTTAACAACAGAAAGTCCGGGCTTCATTGTGGTCGTAAGTCAAGGACTTCCTGTGTTTCATGAAAGCAGTGCAGATTTTCAGAGAGGCTGGATGTGTTTAAGGGCTAAAAATGGTCCCTCCAAATGATTTTTCTGATGCACGCGCATCCCTCTGGCCTCCGTTTTTCAAATTTTGCCCCTCCAAGTCTGAACCAGGCCCAATCCTGCTTAGCTTCCCAGCTAAGAGAAGGTCAGACAGATTCTCTGCCCAAACAGGAAAAGGGTTTTTAAACTTGTAATTAAGAGGTAGGAGACCAATGATAAGAAGCTGTAATCAGCCTCAGGAACCACTGATTTCCTAACCCAAAGGATCTCATAAATTTCAAACATGTGCTTATGTTCTCCTTAAGCTACCCGGGTCAATGGAATGAATGAATGAATCTTCTCAAATTGCACCTTATGTGCACATGGATGCATGTGATTGTTATTTTACCATTCTGTATTACATCACTGCGTTCGGTTCAACATCATGCAAGAAATCAAGCTGGGGTACCAGCCAACAGAAGAAGATTAGAATTAGAAGATCGGCTCAAGATCCAGAAAGATCTTTAAAAATACTTCAACCCCGGGGCCCTTTCCAACAAAATGCAATTCAGTGCTGAGAAAAGAACAGTTTTACAACACAAAGGCAAGAAAAAACACCAAATGCACAGGTATAGGATAGGTCGGGTGTCAGTAACCTGTGGCTCTGAACCGTCATGCAGCTCTTTGGCTCCTCTGCTGTGGCTCCCTATGGGCTGATCCCGCCCTTCATCCTCTCCTCGCCTAGCCTGAGAAAGTTAGCAGCCAGGGCAGACACAGAGATACAGAGAGGGAGAGAGACATAGAGAGGGAGGGAGAAGTGGGGGAGGGAGGGAGAAGTCAAAAGGATTTTGTGATTCCCGGTGTTTTTTTAACAACCGGTTCTCTGCCCTAATGACCGGCTGGGTAGGCTTGGCTAGGGGGGTGTCATGTGACTGGTGGAAGTGAGTGACTTCAAGTTGGCCACACCCACCCAGGTTTTGTGGCTCCCGGTGTTTTCTTTTCTGCGGGAAACTGGTCCAAATGGATCTTTCAGTATTGCAGACCCCTGGGATAGGTGGTACCTGGCTCAATAGTAGTAACTGTGAGAGGGGTCTTGGAGTCTTAGTGGACAATCACTTAAAACGTGAGCCAGCAGCTACCAAAGAAAAAAAGCCAACTCAGTCCTCAGGCTGCATCAACAGAAAGACAACCCCAAGGTCACAAGAAGTGATAATACCACTTTATACTACATTAGGGAGGCCACACTTGGAATCCTGCATCCAGTTTTGTATTCCCCCAGAATACAAGAAAGATGTTGAGACTCTGGAAAGAGTGCAGAGAAGAACAACAAAGATGATTAGGGGACTGGAGGCTAAACTGCAGGCGAATGATTGAAGAAACTAGGCATGTCAAGTTTAACAAAGAGAAGGACATAATAACAGTCTTCCAATATCTCAGGGTCTGCCACAAAGAAGAGGGAGTCAAGCTATTCTCCAAAGCACCTGAGGGCAGGACAAGAAACAATGGTTGGAAACTAATCAAGGAGAGAAGCAACCTAGAACGAAAGAGGAATTTCCTGACAGTGAAAACAATTAGCCAGTGGAACGACTTGCCACCAGAAGTTGTAGGTGCTCCATCATTGGAGGTTTTTTAAAAAGAGATTGGGCAACCATTTGTCTGAAATGATATAGTCTCCTGCTTGACCAGTGGGTTGGACTAGATGACCTCCAAGGTCCCTTCCAGCTCTGTTATACTGTTACTTTGAAGATCACTTATATAAAAAGACAAGAGCAAATGAATTTGGAACTTCTGCCCAAATTCTGGGAGTAGTCTTAGGCGTCACGTTTGAGAAAAACTGGGCTGAAGGTCTCCACCGGGATCTTTGCGTCTGCAACAGGCTGATATTTTTTTAGATTTCGATCTTCAGCGGAGTCTCCGAAAGTTGTTTTTCTATTGTTTAGTTTTCCTTTGGGGAAACCGCATGCCTGTCCAATGAATGTGTATTTTTAAGAAGAGCGGATGGCTATTTCTAGGTGAAAATATAAATCAGAACCCGGAGCAGCCGTTGACAACAGAACTGAATTCCAGACCTCAGTCGGTGCAATAGATATGACCTTTTTTCATGGAATTGTCCTGCCTTGTTGAGATCACCAGCACTTGTGAGCCATTTGCAAAATAATTAGTAGTGGGGGGGGGGGGAAACACCGTGGCCCCTATACAGGTAGTCCTCAACTTACGGGCGCAATTGAGCCCAACATTTATGTCGCTAAGTGAGGAATTTGTTAAGTGAGTTTTGCCCCATTTTACGTCCTTTTTTGCCACGGTTGTTAAGCAAATCACTGCGGTTGTTAAATTAGTAACACGGTTGTTAAGTGAATCTGGCTTCCCCATTGGCTTGACATGTCAGAAAGTCGCAAGAGGGGATCACGTGACCCCAGGACACTGCAACGGTCATAAATGTGAGTCAGTTGCCAAGCATCCAAATGTAAATCCATGAGGAATGCCGCAACAGTCATATAAATGTGAAATGGCGATAAGTCACTTTTTTCAGTGCCGTTGTAACTTCAAACAGTCACTAAGTGAGCTGTTAAGTCGAGGGCGACCTATACAGGTAATCGTCAACTTACAACCATTCATTTAGTGACCATTTGAAGTTACAAAGTGAATTAGGACCAGTCTTCATATTTATGACCATCAGAGCATCCCCATGGTCACGTGATCAAAATTCGGGGACTTGGCAATGTGTATTTATGATGGTTGCCACATCCTGGGGGTCACGCGATCCCCACTTACGACCTTCCAAGCTGACGTCTGACAAGCAAAGTCGATGGGGGAAGTCGGATTCCCTTAACAACGACATGACTCACTTAACAACGTGGCGATTCCATTAGCAAGCATGGCAAAGTAAAACCAGGCATAAGTCACTTAATAACCCTCTTGCTTAGCAATGGAAATCCTACAGTTCCAATTGTGGCCGTTAACTCGAGGACTGCCGGTATAGCCAAGGCTTCCTGAATCAATACCAAGGGCTACTTGGAAAAGGATTGAAAGGAATCCTTTCGCTACAGGCGAGCTTGGGGGGAAAAAAGATGCGGCTGTTTTTAAAATCAAAGCGACCAAGCAGCTGCTTTAATAAGACAATTCATGAAAGCGTCCACCTTTTTTTTTTTTTTTTCCCTTCAAGGTTCACACAAAGACACAGGCGGCTTTCACGAAACAGCAATAGGAGTTGTTAGATTCACGCGTAACCCGGAGCACTTTTGAGCCATTTTCATTTACGCTAATAGTAAACACCCGTAATTGGATTCATCAACTTAAGCCTAAATATTTTATCTCCGTTTATTCGTGAGACGTAGAATTGGGTAGGAACAATTGAGGCCGCCAAGGCTGCTCAGCACACAAAGCCAAGATTTTTGTGGTGTAAAAAAGGAAACAGCCGCTGGAGGCGTAGCCGTCCCCGTCCCGCTGCGTCATGTTCATCTGGCAATTATGGCCGCCACAAAGGGAATCAACGTGGATGCCGCTGGGCTTAACAGCCGTCACGGGAAATATGCGGGAGACGGGAGATTGAAGGGGCCATCCTGTAGGTCTTGGCCAGGAACGATGGTGGGAGTTGACGTCAGGTAGTGTGTAACATTGCTTTGAAAGGCTTGGAGGAGGTCTTAAGAGATCATCCAGTCTGACCCCCGCTCTCCTACCCTGGGTACAATTCACTTGGAGCATCTGACGGATGACTGGTGCAATCTTTAGGGAAGCATGCATTTAATAAACGTCACGTGGCAGGCTGTTCCATAGGCTGACTGCTCATAGGCAGGTGGTCCTCGGCTGACGGCCACAACTCAGCCCGACATTTCCATTACTTAAGCGAGACAGTTGTTAAAGGAGTTTTACCCCTTTTTACCACCTTTCCTGTCACCGTTGCTAAGTGAATCACTGCAGTTAAGCTAGTAACACGGCGGTTAAGTGAATCTGACTTCCCCACTGGGTGCTTGTCAGGTCGCAAAAGAGCATCACGTGACCCTGCAACCGTCATAAATATGAGCCAGTTACTGAGCATCCGAATTTTGATCTTGCAATGGTCATAAGTATGAAAAAAGGTCATAAATCACTTTTTTCAGTGCTTTTTTCAGTTGGTCACTAAATGAACTGTTTCAGTTGGTCACTAAATGGTCACCCTGTATATCAATCTTCAGTTCTGTCTAGGTCTGCCCCATAGGAAAAATATTATTTTCCACTAGTCCAGAAGGAAGGATCAAAATCAACCCTAAAATGGGAGATTTCAAATCAAGGGGGACTTCATAACTATATTTATTTATTAAATATACATGCCGTCCATCTTGCTCTCAGATTTGGTCTGTACGGCCTATATACGGTAACTGTACGGGCTGTCAGCCTGCGGGACAGGCTGCCACATGATGGATTAAGTGCTGCTCCCCTAGAGGCTGGACCAATCATTTCTTAGATGCTTCTAGTTGATCTTACCTTGAGTGTGTGTGTGTGTGTGTGGTCAGACTGGAAGACCTCTGAGATTCCCTCCAAGTCTTCCAAACCTATACAGATTGTCCTTGACCTTTCAACCATTCGTTTAGCGACGGTTCAAAGTTACGACACTGAAAAAAGTGACTTGACTAGTGTTCACACTATGATCGTTGCACACAACTCCCCTGGTCACATCATCAAAATCCAGACGCTTGGCAACTGGCATGTATCCTGGGGGGGGTGTCACATGACCCCCTTTTGCGACCGTCTGACAAGCAAAGTCAAGAGGGAAGTCAGATTCACTTAACAACCGAGTTACCAACTTATGAACTGCAGCGATTCGCTTAGCAACCGGGGGCAAGCAAAGTCGTAAAGACTCCCTTAGTCGTAAAGACTCCCTTAGCAACTGTCTTGCTCAGCAGTGGAAATTTTGGGCTTAATTGTGGTCGTAGGTCGAGGACCACTTGTGTATGGACAGCCAGCCTTCGGAACAGCCTGCCACCTGACGTTGTTTAAATGCATGCTTCCCTTAAAGGTTGCACCAGTCATCCGTCAGATGCTCCGAGTGGATCCGTGCACCCAGAGCAGGGGAGAGGGGGGTCAGGCTGGATGACCTCTAAAGGCCCCCTCCAAATCTTTCAAAGCAATATCACGCTATTACGCCGATGTTAACTCCATCGTTCCTTACAAAGGAACAGCCTGCCACGTGACATCATTAAATGCACGCTTCCCTTAAAGGTTGCACCAGTCATCCGTCAGATGCTCCGAGGGAATCCGTCCACACATAGCAGGGGACAGACTGGATGACCTCTAAGACGCCCTCCAAATCTTTCAAAGCAATACGACGCTACTTGACGTCAACTCCCACCATCGTTCCTGGCCAAGGCCTACAGGATGGCCCCTTCAATTTCCCGTCTCCTGCAGATTTCCCGGGACGATTCTTAACCCCAGCGGCATCCACGTTGATTCCCTTTGTGGCGGCCATAATTGCCAGATGAACATGACGCAGCGGGATGGGGACGGCTACGCCTCCAGCGGCTGTTTCCTTTTTACACCACAAAAATCCAGGGCTGACCGTGGGCCAACTCACGTGGCCTGCCAAGTTTCATTTGTCCCTCTCAAGAAGGTTCGGGTAAAACTTCGCTTTTACTCTCCTTGGGAGAAATTTCAAGGCAGCCGCTGGGATTGTATTTTGGGTACACAGTCACCCCTCTGCTGCTATTTATTCTTATTTATTTTGTGGACGTTTTTTTTCCTTCTCCTTTTAATCATTTGATTGTCTTTCAGACTGTTTGAATTGTGCCGCCGTTTTTTAGAACTATACGCCTCCCAGAGTCATTCGGTTGAATTGGGCGGCTATTAAAAATGGAACGGAAAAATAAAGAGTTAAATTGAAAAAGTAAAATAATGAAATGAAATGAAATAATTAAAAACAAATAAGATGCAAAGTGAATTTTTAAAAAAGAAAAAGAAACAAAATAATAATATACAATATAATAAAGTAAAACAATAAAGGATAAATGTCAAGGAAAAGGATAAAATAAATCATAAATAAAATTAAACTTAAATTAAAAAATATTTTTAAAATAAATTTTAAAAAATTTAATTTAATTTAAAAAATAAAAAATAAATAAAAAAGATATACCGAGAGCCCTTGAATGACCTGGTCTAATACAGCATGTACCAAAAAAAAACACTCCAGTTTGGGAAGTTGCAAATGTTTTTAGCCATACAAAGGTATCATTTGTTTGAAACACTCCAAATAAATTAACATTTTAGAGACAAGCTTACCTGGGAATCCGTCCACTGATTGCAACGGGATTTACTCACGAGTAGATAGACTGCAGAAGGGAGGATGCATTGGAAAGGCTGGATCTGCACCTTCCTATCCCGGACCTGCACCCTCTTTACTTAGGAGTAGTAATTTTGCACACCCAACCAGCCAACCCTCGCAGCTTGCAGACTCGACAACACGCAGGTCAAGAAGTATTGCAGACTTTGCAGTTTTGTTTTGTTTTTAAAAAAAAAAGCATCCTGGCATCTGCACGACCAAGGGCAAATAGAGGGGGAGGGGGTCATTTCCCACCACCAGGACCCCCCCCCCAGACTCCCCATTCCCACGTGCAAACACCCGGGATTAAGTCAAACCCAGCATTGTGGGTTTCGTTGCAATCCTGGAAGGACTTTTAGAGAATACTCACTGTGCCCCAAACGGATCTTTCTTACTCCTCTTCCCCCAGATCCTCCTTCTCGACAGATCCAAAAGTTGGCGCCTTTTCTTTTTCTTTTTTTTTTGGCCAAAATAAAATAAAATAAAAGCCAAAATAAAAGAGCAAAACTTGCAATCGGTCCGGTTCCAAACTTAGCAATGCAAACTTCAAAGGGTCCAAGAGATTTTTAATTGCAATAATTTTTTTTTGTTTTTTTGCACGAGAAAAGATGCAACGGAGCTGCAAAGGACGCGGCAGCCGCGCCAAAAATAAGAAAAATCTGCTTTTTCTCTCTCTCTTCTTTTTTTTCCTTTTTTTTTTACAACTCCCGGCTTTGGAGTTTGGCGGGGAAATTTGCCCGGCGCCGATCGGAGCCTCCTGATTGGTCGGCGGTGGCGGGAATCTGAGAAAAGGGGCGTGGCTTGAGGAGGGCAGGCCTTCACCGGTCGGGTCTCCCTCCCGCGTTCCTGAGGGTTGCGCCTGACTGCGCATGCGCAAAAGTCTGGTTATTATTTTTATTTTATTTATTTTGGGGGGTTGTAATTGAATTGGGTTGAAATCTTTGATCAGTCCGGTTCTCGTTTTGTCTTTCCATTCTGGAAAAAAATAATCCTTCCCGTTTCATGGGGTGTCAACTCATCGTATGCTCAGAGGCACTCTTGTTCTGGCCACTTTGGAAAGCTGGAAGTTTTAGCACTGTCATTGCCAAGCCTACCCCTGGCCATCGTCTTCTCCTCTGCCTAGAGAGAACGTTAAGAAATTAATTAACGATTAATCTTTCATGAAAAATTAAAATCAAAGCGTGATCTTTTCACAAGCATCTTGGACATGAGGTCCCATAATCCACAATGCCCAGTCTGGGAATTAGGGAATTTGCCATCTCACACACCTGAGGATGCCAGGTTGCAAAAAAATATATATTGACTTTTCACATTGCTGGAAATGGTATAATTTATTTTAAGAACCAGAACTTAATCCATAGAACCTCTTGGCTATATTTAGACATTATGCTCAGCCAGGTCAGGTAAAAAATGCGTTTCTGCATTCACACAATATAGGAAGTCCTTGACTTACAACTACAATTTTTATTACTAAAACAAAACAGTTGTTAAGGGAGTTTTCCCCCATTTTACGACCTTCCTTGCTACAGTTGTTAAGTGAATCACTGCAGTTAATAACATGGTTGTTAAGTGAACCTGGCTTCCCCATTCACTTTGCTTGTCAGAAGGTCGTAAAAAGGGATCACGTGACCCTGGGACATTGCAGCCGTCATAAATATGAGTCCGTTGCCAAGCATCTGAATTTGGATGGGGATCCTGGAACAGTCATGAGGGAGAAAAACGGTCATAAGTCTCTCTTTCCAGTCCCAATGTAACTTCAACTGGTCACTAAATGAATTGTTGTAAGTCAACTACATGTATGCTAATTTGGGTCAGTGTTAAAAGGGAAACTGTAGTTGGTCTTTTTATTTCAGGAATCCAATCCGCTTGCAAGATGGCCGGGGAATTCTGAGAGTTGAAGTCCACATATCTTCAAGCTGCCAAGATTGAGAAACGCTGCATTAGGGAACATCGTCCAAATAACAGAAAATGGGAGTTAATTTGGTAACCGATTAAGTTAGTCACCAGGGAAGGGTGTTGCCTGAACAAGCAAGGATCTGAACCATGAAAACATATACAAGTACAGATGCTAATTCTTTTTTTTTTTAGGTCCAGCTAATGTTTGGTTTTGATACTGACTAAGGATTTCAGTGTAATGGTGTTTTGCTTGACATCGTGACTGGATTCCTTTTGGATTTGGGATAGGTTACATAAATATGTGGAAAGAATAAATAAAATAATAGAATAACAGAATAGCAGAGCTGGAAGGGACCTTGGAGGTCTTCAAGTCCAACCCCCTGCTCAGGCAGGAAACCCTCTACCATTCCAGACAAGTGACTGTCCAACTGTTGGAAGGAAAATCCATCTGGTTCAGGGGTGAAATCTAAAAATTTTCCCTACCGGTTCTGTGAGTGTGGCTTGTTTTGTGGGCGTGGCTTGGAGGTCAGGTGACTGGGTGGGTGTGCTTTTTACACTTTACACAGAACACAAAAAAACTTTTAGACTTTTACACAACACAAAACAACACAACTGACTCAGACACCATGCAAAAGCAACTGGACTGACTCACACACCATGCAAAAGCACACAAAATGGCACCAGCAACAGATTTAACACATTTAACAATTATAACAGATTTACAGAGAT